>PVJH01004861.1:0-119712 GCA_004026705.1 Nesogale talazaci | reverse complement strand
GAGGCTGGAGTAGCCGGTGGAGAGACCACACGGCTTAGCCCTGATGAAGACAGACCTCTGAAGCTGGAGTGGCATACTGTTGATGGACCTGAGCCCTGGAATCGAGGTGCCATGGGGAGACCCCTGCCAGTGCCAGAATTCTGCACCCACTGACCTGTGACTTCCTGAGTCAGAAGCAGACTTTATAGAATGATTTCAGGCATATGGGTTATTATTGGACTTACAACTTTGCACTGGACTGGATTGGGATGCCTTCTTAGGGTCACATTTCTTTTGTATATAAACCCTTTCCTTATACCTATATGCATGTCTCTGAAATTTGTTCCTCTAGTCTGTCACCTTCTAACATTTTTTTCACACACACTGAAAACTGTAGCCAGGCAATTACATTTTTGGTGTGTTTCAAGTATAGATAGAGGAAATTTGGACCCTACAAAGGGTCAATATATTTGGAGTAGGTTCCTGGGGGGGGGGGTATTTTACCTGACACTTTAATGCAGTGGCTGATTACTTATTCAATAATAAGGCATATATCCAGTTAATAGCATTTACCACCCCTCCCCTAGAAATGATATAAGATGTTCACTATAGAATTATTATTTTACAATATTTTCCTCTGAATTACTTAATACTTCACAAAATAGATACTCTGAATCAGAAGAGGTACAAAATAAAAATATTGGGATTTAGATAACAAAACAAGCAATATCAAATTAATATTGATATGATAAAAAGTAAGGTATCGTTCATCATCAAAGTGAAAATTCTAGCCAACCATAAAGATATTTATACACATATAAAACAGATCTTAGAAGAAAGGACAAGAAGAAAATATATAATCTCAAAATATAGGAGAGTGAGTTGAGAACAAAGGTTTCAGATAGGAAATCCGCACTGTACAAAAACAATAATGACTGTTTATTTACTGCCTGAGATGTATAAGACAACGAGCAAGGCTATTAAACACAGCATCCCCAGTGTTTAAAACACCATTTTGATTATTAATAGTCCTTGCTACTTTCACTTTACAGATGAGCTGGCTAAGTCAATGAAAGGCGAGTTGCCTGACCAAGGCCACGCAGAAGTCTGACTGAGATGGATGATCTTGTCCAGTACCAATTTCTTCTCCACGCTCTGTGCTGACATCTGAGGAAGAAAGAGAAGCGAAGGAAACTCACATTTATTTTGCCCTGTATTAATAATCCAGGTGGGACTATAGGTGGAGGGAAGAAGAAAGGCAGGGTATGATCTCATTGAGATGAGGAAATGTTTAATACCGTGCAGTTCACTGTTGCCATCCCCTTTACCCCTGCATGTCCTTTTATCATACTTGGTGGCTTGTGTGTTCTGTCATCCTAGAAGCTACATCATTAGCATTTCAAATACCAGCAGGGTCAACCAAATTGAACAGGTTTGTGTGTGTGTGTGTGTGGGCCTCATTGTCCTCTGGTGGTTGTGGGAGTTACCCAGAGCTGCTTCTGAGAGCCGCCACTGGATTTGAACCGCCAAGCCTGCAGGCCGCAATCCCACACTCAACCACTTCCGCCACTGGGGCTCAGCCCTTGAACAAGTTTTAATAGCACTTCCATTCTAGGAAAGAATGGATCATAAAGAAGTGTGTTCACTTTAGAGGAACTAGCCAATGAAAACCTTATGCATAAGAACAGAATATTGTCAGATACTAGGAATTTCATGAATAATAGCAGAAGGTTATAGGAGCTAGGTCGGAAGGTGAGCTCTTCTGTTCAGAAGGCACTCAACATACGACTGAGGAAGAGCTGCCTGTTCACGGAAGGGTCCAACAGACTGACTCCCATGGAGTGCAGCTGGCAAGAAAGCAGCAGGAAACTGGGCCTTCATGACCTTCATTTGTAAATAGAGCACAAGTCAATAATGAGAAGAAACAGCTGCAAACATCTCCGGATAATCAAATCTTTGAAAGTACGGAGTCTGAATCTAGGACACCTGGAGATTTTTAATAATGAAATGGAATACAGGATGATCAATATCCTAGCCATTCATGAGCTGAAATTGACTCATATTGGCAATTTTGCATCAGGCAGTATTATGATTTACTGTGGTGGAAATAACAGATTCAATAGGAATGGCAATCCATGCACTAAGAGAAAGGATATTTTAATATCAATATTGAGGTACAATTATGTCTGTGATAACATTAATATCTATCCCCATACAAGGAAATCCAGTCTATAGAGAGCTATTCTTCAAATTTATACACCAACAACTCATGCTTGTGATGAAGAAATTGAAGAATTTAAGCAACATCTTCTGGCTGAAATTGATCAAACATGCACTCAAAATTCAGTAACAAAATTGGCAAATGGAATTCAACAGTTAGAAATAATGAGGAAGGAACAACAGTTGGAAAAAAAGGTCTTTTTTTTTTTTTTTTAGGCATCACTGCCCCGGTGCTGGGAGTAGGAGGCCCAGCCTTTGCTCCTGTGAGCGGGAATTGAACCTCCATCCCAGTGGGCCACAGTCCTGCGCACATCCACTACGCCACCAGGGCTCAGCCGGAAAAAAAGTCTTGGTAGAGAAGCAAAACTGGATATTGCATGATAGAATTTTGTAGGACAGATTTGTCAACACAAATACAATTTTTGAACAATACATTCAGGGACCATGCATGTGGACATCTCCAGCCGGGATATACAGAATTCAAATTGACTAAATCTGTGGAAAGAGACAATACATAATCTCAATATTGACAGCTAAAATGAATCTAAGGTCCGAATGTAGAACGGACAATTATTCAGCTGTGAGTCAGATTAAAGCTGAGAAAAAAAAATAGAACAAGTCCATGAGAAGCAAAATACTATCTTAAGTAAATCCACTTGTGTTTATTTTTATGAGCCTGTGTTCTAAGATGCAGACATAGTAAGTGATGGAGAAAAACATTCTGAAATATTTAAATTGGCTACTGTATTTTTGTAGTGAAACAAGTAAGTTACCAGCAAACCAGAAGTCTTCTAATAGCTCCTGGTAAAATGGAACTCAAAGATGATATAATATTTCTATGAATTTTTAAAATTTCCTTTTTTGTATCAAAATAAATGAGTCAAAAAGTCAATGATGCACAGAAAATTTAATGCTGAAATACATAGGATAACAATAACATCACAGAAGGACTGGTGATACCGTGAATGAAGTGCACGGTTGCTAATTGAATGGTCAGTGCTGGGAACTCACCAGTGGCTTTGTGGACAGGGATAGGTATGTCATCAGATGCCACCATGATTTACGCCTTGAAGAGTCTTCCGGGGGCATTCTTGATCATGTAGGGACTATGAGACATAATGAATTTGATGGCAATGCCTTTTTTGGGGCCCAAGAAGTATTTTGTTTTGTTAATTAATCATATAAACTTTATTAGATATGAACCTTTATATTATAAAGGTTAAAGGGAGACAAAATAGAACAGACTTTGCCAGGACCAATAAAATGCATTTGTAAAGAAATGCTTGAAAACTATTAAAACAACCAAGATTAGTGGTTGCCACTGAGAGGAGAGACCAAAGCAAACTTTCTGAAGAGCTTTAGTGCCATGGTCAGAGAGCCTGGTTCTTTTTATCTCCAAGGCTTAGAGGTGAGTACATATATATTCTTTGTAGCAGTGGACTTTAGGAAAATAACAGCATCTATCTAGTCTTTGAATACATACTTCATGATAGGATTGCACTATAAAATGCTAGCACAGAATTTGGAAGTAGCAGTAATAGAGATATTTAAACTATTTATTTCAAGCATGTTCACAGTCTCTCCTCCATAAGGGTAGCCACTTGTTCCTCTCCCTGAGAAACATTCTCTGAACATATAATCTGATGCACGTATTTGCAAGGGCATAATTAGGAAAGGACCTTAATTGCTACAGGCATCTAGAAGTTGGGAGAAAAGGAGTGCAGCACTCATTAAGCACTGTACTGTGTCTGAGGGGGCGGGATGAGCCTGTGAACCCCTTTCATCTCCTGCACAGTATTTATGAGAGTGAGAGATAACAAGTACAAGATGATCTGGGGTAATGGAGCATCACGCTCGGCCTGCCACCCATCACAGAGACACTTGTACAGCATCAATAACAGAAGTTGCGGAGAAGGAGAAGGGAACCGGCAGGTTCTTATCAGTCACCACAAGTGGGTGACAAACAGAACTAGGTTCACAAAGCTGGTCTCTTTGAAGGAGAATTTCTACACTGTGGCGATTGTAGACTCTCCGGGAAACAGAGGAGAAGAGAGTACTGCTGAGATCTACAGAGGATGTTCATCTTGCCCTTACTGTTCTTTGGTGAAATCCTATTTAGGAGATTAGACAAATCTTCCTACAGCAGAAAACTTCTCTTATACGCTACCTTGCTCAGAACATGATGAGAGGAATCGCATCCTTCACGGCATGAAGATCCATGATTTTTCTTTTAACATTATAGAAGAGCAAAGATCTCTGAGATCTAAATCCAACTTATGTAGAGGTTAAGGTAGTTCACTCTTTAACACTTAAGTGCTGGAATTCCAAAACTAATTAACCAAAGAGAGTCAAAGGGTGAAAGGAGAACTGCTTTCCAAGTAAGTTAAGTGATTACAACAGAAGCTTTGAAAGACTGTCAAGTTCACCCAGGATAGAATCCCTGCACTGAATCACCTTTACAAGCAGAAAGATTAAAATATGAAACAAATGACCATGATCATAGATGCATATGTAAACAGATATCCTGAGTTAGAAGAGTCACAATATAATAATGTAGTAGGCAGTGGTGGGGAAGTAAATAGATGAATGGAATCATTACAGAAGGCGTTTCTTTCAGTCAAGTTAAAATATATTAATAATAATAATAATAATAATAATAATAATAATAAAACAGCATACAGCCACAGACATGGGAAGGAATCAACATCAGTGCAGCCTTCATTCAAAATTGCATATGATATATTGACAAATGAGCCTCCTTCTTTAGTCTACTGTCTACAAAGAGTAAGTGGACTTGTCACCAGAAGCACTAGCCAACCTGCTTTATATTCTCGCTAACCAGTTCTTGAATTATCTGATTGTATTTTCAGCATTTGTCTTTTATATCCACTTGTTCAGAACAACTTCTTACCATTTAATAATTCCTCACTTGATTTTTGTCTCATATTTTATGTTATTCTCCTTAGCTTCATTTTTTTTCACAATTCCAAACATTCATTAAATAATACAGTTAGAATTTAATTTCACTGGATCTAATTCTTAAATCTCAGATGTAAGTTTCACAGTTAATATCAAATATGGCACTTTACAAATACACAACAAAATAAAAAAATCATTCCATTTAGTGAAAATATTTGGTTGAACATATATGGGAATTTCTATTAAATCTGTGTGATTTTTAGGAATTCTTAGATGGGCTATTTCCACTGTTAAAGAAGATTTGAAAGGAGCAGCTAATAAACGATGATGATCTGCATAATATAAATTTCCCTGAGGTCATCTTAAAAACCACAGTATTAATAACACTGAAGCCATGCATTTCTGATAAGAAGTCAGTAGGGATGGAATCCCATATGATCAGAGAATGAAATCAAATATCAGTTGGCCAAGACAGTTCTGTGGTCCTAGAAATGTTCACCAAATACAATGTGTTCTTTTTTAAAACAAGCATTTTATTGTGGATTCATACAACTCATAACAATCCATACATCCATCCATTGTTTCAAACCCATTTTTACATTTGTTGCCATCATTATTCTCAAAACATTTGCCTTCTACTTCAGCCCTTGCTATCAGTTCCTCAAATTTCCCCTCCCTCACCTCTATCCCAGCTCTCCCCTCCCTAATGAAACTCTGATAATATACAAATTATTATTATTCTATTATATTTTATACTGTCCAATGTCTCCCTTCACCCACTTTTCTCTTGTCTTTCCCCCCAGAGAGGGAGTTTTATGTAGATTCTTGTAATTGATTCCACCTTTCTACTGCACCTTCCCTCCATATCCTCAGTATTACCACTCTTGCCACTGGTCCTGAAGAGATCACCTGTCCTCAAATTCCTGTGTGTCCAGTTCCTGTCTGTACCAGGGTACATCCTCTGGTCTAGCTGGTAAGGTAGAATTGGGACCAAAATAGTGGTGGTGGGTGGTGGGGGAAGAAGCATTTAAGAACTAGAGGAACGTTCTCTCCCCGTGAACCTTCTGTAAGGGCTCATAGTTGGGTTTGGGGGCCTTAGTCTGCATTGCCCTGCATTCACAATTATGTTTTTTTGTTCTTTGATGCCTGATCCCTTCGACCCCTGGTGGTCACACAGGCTGGTGTCCTTCTTCCATGTGGGCTTTGTTGCTTCTGATCTAGATGGCTTCTTATTTACCTTCAAACCTTTAAGATGTGAAAATCTATGTACATATAAATATATATTTATTAGTGATGATGGGGAAATATATCTGTGTGCATATATTTATAGGTTTAGTATTAAGGTAGCAGATGGATATCGGGCCTCCACTCAAGTACTTCTTCAATGCAAGAACACTTTATTCCATTAAACTGGCATTCCACGATGCTGACCTTCCCTCCATGATCGCTGCAGACAAATGCATAAGCAAATGTGGTGAAGACATAAGCAAATGTGGTGAAGAAAGGTGATAGTGCCCAGGTACCAAAAGACAATGTATTCTTTCGGGGGGGGGCAATCACTGCCCTCTGGTGGTCATGGGAGCTACCCAGCGCTGCTCCTGAGAGCTGCTGCTGGACTTGAACCGCCAAGCCCGTGGGCCGCAGTCCCGCACTCAACCACTTAGGCCACTGGGGCTCAGCCCAAGACAATGTATTCTTAAACATCAGAGTGGTGCTTATGAATTGAACTGTGTTCACACAAGATATATGTTGGAATTGAACCCTATGATCCAGTTTGAATCTGGTTTTCATTGTGCATTAATGAGGTCAAACCACTGTAGACCAACAACCAATCTCTTTTCATTGATACAATTCTTACTCATGGCAACCTTAGAGGTTACAAGTACTGCTGACCCAGAGGGCAGTTTTCTTGACAGTTTCAACACACACATACACAGCTGTCGTTGTAGAGGTTCTCGTTTCACAGAATGCTTCTTTTAGAGTCAACTCTATCATTGCCAACAAGTCAATTCTGACACAGTAAAACTATAGGGTAGACCTGGCCTTGTGGTTTTCTTACACTGTAACTCTTTTTATATGTTTAAAATCCCATATTTTTGAATGCTATAAATACACATGCACACACTACACATACATATGTGCAAACATATACATATACATATGTGTGTATACATATATACACAACCATTTGTAGTTGCAGTTATATTTATAGTGATAGTTGTTATAGTTACATAAAGTGCTTTAGGTAAATAGTGTAGCAAATCATACATTATTTAATTTTCTACATGTACAAATCAAACCCATGACTCATAGTTTTTAAGTTGTGCAATAATGCTAACTGTCCTTTTCCTAATTATTTTGTTGCCTTTAAGCAGCTGATGAGACCTTCTGACTCTCTTGAATGATAGGAAAACACATTTCCTTTTGATAGATACCCACACCAGATTGCAGATCGGTAGAGTTTTTCTAACATGCTACAATATTTTTTTAGAAAAAGGGTTTTCTCATAATCATTATCATAATTCTCTTTACTTGAGGTTAAAAATCTCTTTCTGTTTCTAAATAGAGTCATTCACTTCCTCAATAACCTGACCCAGGCTTAGTACTTTAAGGGGTTTCTGAACATATTTTTAAATTAATAACTACAGATTTGGGATCTTCAGTAAGCTCCAGATTTTTATGTCTATCTACCCTACTTATAATTTACAGGAGCTGTGACTGGTGAAGTGGTTACACATGGCACTGCTAACTGCAAGGTAAGCAGTTGCAAAACTCCCAGCTGCTCTGTGGGACACAAAAGGTGCTTTCTTCCCAATTAAAGAGAGCATCACAACCTCAGGGATAATTCTACACTGTCCTATATAGTCAATCATATTTGATACTTACTGGATGATGATGATTTATTTTACATTATTTAAATCTTCCCTTAGGTACAACGAAGGTAAATATTAGAAAATTAAATTATTGATCATTTCCCCTGTCAAACAGCTATTCTTTTGTAAAGCCCCTAGTGAAATTATTATTTTGGAAGTATCTCTTGAAAAATTAAAATTTTTGAAAAGGACAAAAAGAAAAAAGTCAGAATAGTGATTATATTGCGCTGGGGTATATGTGCAAGTAGTGAGAAGTTTTGTGAAGTTTTTCACATAAAGACACACACAGACACACACACATAAACGCTCACACACTAGTTACCACAGTCATTTAATTTATTACAACCATGCATGCACCAGAATAAAAATAGCTTCCTCCAGGGTTTTCAATGACCAATTTGTTTAGTTTTCAGTAGATCACCAGGTTGTCTCCAGAGACATCTTTATGGACACCTGTCATTAGTAGTGAAGTCTCTGGAACATTTGCATTATCCAGGAACTCCCTTCCTAGATTAGATCTGCCCCCCTCTACATATTATCCACCTGTGTGAATACGTGGGTAAAAATAAAATCAAACTGTTGAAATTTTACGTCATATGTAGCACTTCTATGTTCTTGAAACCTTGATATCAAACTCACAAAAAAAGCCAAACTCTCTGAATGCGCAGATGCCATTGGTTCATTTCATGTCATATAATCTCTCACTCGTTACAACTAGAGCCCTCTGGGTCTTCCAGTTAATTACCGCAGGTACATGAATTTTTATTACACTATTATTCACAGTATTATAATTTAACTAGTCTACATTTTTAAAACTAATTTGATTGGGAAATCTTTCAATGGTGGCATTTAGCACCAACAAATGAATTACATGTCTTAATTTATTCTGCAATGCTTTATAACAGAGTTTCACAAAGTATAAAGTCAAAATCACACAAGGTAAACCAAATGAACAATGAAGAAGTTAAATTATAATCTTGGTATATGGAGTATTGCTCACTTAACAGAAAGTATGAAATTTCAAGTCCAGATTTTCTTAACCGATTTATCAATTACCATGATTTTTAGGCAGAAGTATATTCTTGCGAAATTGGAGGCATAAACAATGAAAGTGCATGATGACTCACATACTCAAACATCTTCTGGCAGTTTTTACAAATATGAAACGCTTGGTGTGCAAACAACATACAAACAAATCACTTAGGATTTTGGAATAATGGTAATATGAGTCATGTACACCGACACATATGCTGAGGATGAGTCTGTATATTACATCTTTTAAATTTAATGCTATTGGTTTGGGATCATCAGAAGTGATTGCTAAAAGCTCAAGGACATGAACAAAGCAGCATCATTATTTTAGCAGTTGGTGGGTCAGAAAGCTCGCTGGTGTCATTATTGTTTATGACTGACCTGCTAATCCAGCTTGGCAGTTCAAACCACACTGTCAATCACTGGGGGTCCAAAATGAATGGATGGCAGGGACTTTGCTTTTGGTTTCGGATTGTTCAAAAGTCTCACAGACTCTTATGGTCAACTCTGAGTGTCTAGCTGATACTTTCTTTACATTCTCAGGAAGAAAGTGCTTTCTAGCTATTTCTGGTTTCCAGAGGTCACTTGTTTTCTGTAACTAGTGGTTTTTCACACTCTTCAAGCACAGTAATGTTTGACCATCTGACCCCATCACTGGCAGAAAGCTCCTTAACTTTCAAAGATGCAGAACAGTATCTTGTGCACATAGTCCAGCATACTATTCCCTTTACAGTTCTTAATGTAATCACCACTGCCTGGTACGCTCACATTTGGTAACAGGTTTCAGAGTCTGCAGAGTGAAAGATATTAGAACAGTGGCTCTCAACTTTCCTAATACTATGAGCCTTTAACACAACTCCTCATGTTGTGGTGACTTCCCAACCATAAAATTATTTGTGTTGCTACTCCATCACTATTATGGCTGTTATGAATCAGGGGAACCTCGTGAAAGGATCTATGGATCCGCAAAGGGGTCGTGACCCACAGGTTGAGAACCACTACCTTAGGAGGTCAGAAGGGAATGTGTGTCTGAGTGTGTTCCGGGAGGAGGATTGACTTAGGAGGTTAGTGAATCTGAGCATCTGGGTACCCTGAAAACTAAAGGAAGCACATGAGTCAGGATGAAGTTCTTGACTAGAAAGATGCCTCAAAAAATTATGCTAAAAGTGGACTGGCAAGGCAAACTTTTGTTTTATGGTTTCTGAACCCACTTATATTTCATAGGCCCAGCTGAATGTAAAGATATGATTACTGCATGAGGAGAAAGAGAATTTTCTGTGGCTATGAAAGCTGATTACCTGGAAGGAGCATGTTTCAATAATGGTGATGGCAACAAATGTGCAAATGAGGAGTGCATACAATACTGTTAATCATGATAAGAGTTGGATGAGCCCCCAATAAAAATGATTTAAAATAAAAGACAAAAAATAAAGATTACCAATTACTAAAAAAATAAATAAATACTAAAGATGAGTTTAGCTAATAAGTACAGACAACTCTTTTTAAAAATGTTCTATCAAGTATATCAGCTAGCAGAAGAAAGATGGTTTTATTTTATTGCATTTGGTATTAACTCAGTGAATAACATATCATTTTGACACACAAAGTGAATAACAGAAGAGATGGAAAAATATTGTAAAATATGTTCTTGAGTACAAAAGTGTTGGATTTCCAAATATATGAACCCATGAAGACGTCGTCCTCAAGTGAGCCCTGTGAAACTCTGTTTGTATTAATGATAAATAAATCATTCTTGGATAGAGATACTGATCTGTAAGTGGGAATGTTGAAATCTTCTTATTGACTTATTTTTTAATGAGATAAGAAGGAAAATGGAAAAGGGGATTTTGAAACATTGAGAAAATAAAGCAGCTTTCCAAAATAACAGAGATTAGATGGAAAATTTGGATCACTCAAAGACAGAATTAGAAGCCCAGCTGAATGTCACAGTATTGGCTACGGCATATGTGAATATATAAGAACCAAAATTTAGATGCCTAACAACAAACAATACAAGCCTGTTGGTGCAGTTGTTAAGCATCCATTAGCTATCAACATCAGTGGGTCAAATTCGCCATACATTCCCTGGAAAATATGCTATTTTGCTTCCAGAAAGACTTGGAATACCTGACAACAGTTGTTCCACGTACCATGGGAAACTCTGAAGAGACTAACTGACTAGCAGGAGCTGGGGAAATGAACATGCTCAGGAAGTGTGGTGGCTTCCTAAAATATGAACGTTGCCTTTAGCAGTTATCTGAAGTATTCTTCTGCAGACTTTGAGGCATAGAGCATTTCAATTAGTACAGCATCATGATGTTCAAAGAAAGAGAACCACTAATGGGAGAAAAATACTCATGTATTTGGTACCCATGGATACCCATGTTAATGAAAGGATTAGGTGTCACATGGAGACATCTTTTTCATTGCCTCGAGAGCATAACTGATAGAAGATACTTTCCTATGACTTACTATTCAGTGGTGTGGAGCTATGGTGCCATAGTAGTTACGCAGTGGTTTTCTAACCACAAGGTCAGAAGTTCGAAACCACCAGTCCGTCCAAGGGAGTACGTCAAGGTTGTCACTCCCATAAAGAATTACAGTCTCAGAAACCTACAGAGGGGCAGTTCTGCCCTGTTCTACCAGGTCACTTTGAGTTGGCATTGACTGGACACAAGGACAGCAGTTTGTGCCCAGCAGCCCCTCTGAGAGTGAAGGAGGGAGCTGTCCTCTCCCATCAGATTCACAGTCTTGAAAACCACAGGGGCTGTTCTACGCTGCGCTATTGTGTGGCTTTGGTCAGAATTCATCACTACTATTAAAAGGAGAAAAAGCTGTTGAATAAAATGAATTGATTTAATAGCTATTTATTAATGTTGGGAGGAAATTAAAACAACTATACTTACAGAGCTGAAATGCATGACTGACAATATAGTGAAAATTTCCATTGAAAGCAGGTGCATTGGAAGACAAATATTTCATTAAATATAAGAATCTAACTCTAGTCCATCCATGGTTGGCTACCTATACTTAAGAGGAAGGAACAAAATCGTATTTACCTTGCATCTGTCCCTTTAGGAGGATGAACAGTGTTTCCCAAGGAAACAATATATAGAAAATGGAATCGTTGCATAATATTTCTGAAGCTTTGCTTCTTAGTTCATTTAAAAACAGGTATAGTTGATTGATGTTCTGTGATAAAACTTCCAACAAGTATTAAAGGCACTTGTTGAATACAGTGGATAAGATTAGAAAATTCACCATCTAGGTTAGAAAATACTAACTGGCTTGCCTTTATGAGTTTCTCTTTTACCCCCTCAAATATGATTTATTTTTGTTCCTTATTTTAATCTATAACACCTCTTCCATATTGATTTTCTTCTATCTCCCGACACCAGCCATGTTGAATTTTAAGTCACAGTAACACATTTCTGGAGTACATACAGACATTACATACAGGAGTTTAAGCGGTTTAGGCAGAAGAGTAAGTGAGGTTTTAGAAATTTTTATTATTATTATTATGATGATGATGATGATGACAGAAGATCCTCGTGCTGTAGAAGTAATCTTATTTCATAAATCCTTGCTCCTACATGGGCTTATTTATCGATACTGTCATTACAGTTATGTTTTTTATCTAGGTGTTCAGAATTATTATTATGGAGCAAACATAAATCATCTAATTCTAATTGTCCATGTGCAATATCAGTCATGATTTTGAGGCAAAGAATATATATTCTTTTATATAGGATGTGTCTGAAAGGCTGGTATTGACAGATTCAAATCCAATGCAATTTGCAAGTCTGTGAGTCAGGGTGCAAGAGAGAATAACAAGACATTGGATTCCTAGTCTGACAGGAAGACAGCCATTCTCTGCAATCACTCATGTTAGATTACATTTGTCTGGGACATAATGCAAAGGCAGCCGATCTGTTAATCCCAACTGGTCATAATCACTAAGAAAGTAAATAGCATCCCCCCATAAGGGGAAAAAAGGACAAGGAAAGAAAGAGAAAGAAAAGCATTATGTCTCAAGAGTTCTATTGAATTTTTATTGCCCTCCCCCTTAATAAAACTCTGCCCTTGCTCTGTCAAACTCTGCTGAATGAATCTGAATCAGGAATAAACCACACAGCTCACAATATAGCTCAGGCGGGAATCACTGTTACCCATAAAATAGTACACTTCATTGGAAGATACTGCCTGCCACCAAAATATCATATTTTTCTTTCCAAAGAACAGGCAGGTCCGCAGCTCAAATATACTTATTTATTTGCTGGTTTTAACATTCAGTGATTGTCTTCATGCAGGATGCACTCATAGAGGTTACAGCCCTGGAAATTCTTCTTCTTCTTCTTTTTAAATCATTTTATTGAGGGCTCATACAACTCATCACAATCCATAAATCGATTGAATCAGGCACCTTGGTACATAAGATGCCTTCATTCTTTTCTAGACATTTACTTTCACTTGAACCGTGGCATCAGCTCCTCCTCCACTCCTCCACCCTCATAACTCCCTGGTAGATTGTTACACTGTTATTATTTTCATCTCTCACATCCACCACTATCTCCCTCATATTTTCTGTTGTTCTTCCCCCTTTGTGGTTGTGTGCCGGCCATTGCATTCAGTTCCTCCTTTCTCCCTTCCTCTCTCCTTCTGCCCCCTACCCTTCTGGTATCACTATTCCCATTTCTCTTCCAGGATTCTGTGTGCCTTGACCTCCCATCTCTTATCTCTACCTGTGTACATGTTCCGGTCTAGTCTGAATTGAGAAACAGCACTGGGGTCATGACAGTGGGGGGTGAGGAAGCCTCAAGGAACCAGAGGAATAGATGTATAGTGCTTTTTGTTCATATTTTACTGCCCCCTGGTGACTTAGCCCTTCCCTGTGGCACCCTTGTGAGGAGATTGTTTCACTGTCTATAGGTGGACTTTGGACCTCTGCTCCAGTCCTCCTCATTCTCAACAGTATGTTTTCATTTGTTATGTATCTGCTGATGCCTATGGTTGACCTCTATGACTCCTCCTGATCACACAGTGGTGTGCTTTTTCCCTATAGACTTGCTTCACTATTGAATGGCAGCTTGTGTGATTTCAAGTCAGATGCTACATCTTTTAATATCCAGGCACCATCTGAAAATTCCATGGGGCAGTTCTACTCTATCCAGTCTCACCTCTCAGAGTAGGAATTGATTGTGTATCAACAATGAATTTGATATGGTGTTTGGAATTAGTGTCCAAGAGGGACATATTCATGATAAAACTGGAAGCAAAGACATCAGTGAAACAAAGTAAAATAAATAATGTGCATAAATAATTATCTAAATCTGGATAATTTGAGTAATTTTCTCTGTACACCGCTATACATATATGTATATATTTTTCGCTAAATAATAATTGAAATAGACCTTAGCCAATTTAAATGTATTGCTGATAATTAATGTTTAACGGTTTCAAGCATTAAAAACTAACAAATCAACCTATACGATTTGATGAAATGATAAATCAAGTGTTTTTTTAATTTATTAACTTGCAGAAATTATATCAAATTTCACCTTGGATTACAGAATATTTCTCGGATGGGAGTAGTATCTGAGACACAGTACTACCGAAGGGGAAAAAAAACTTGGAAAATTTCAGAATATAGTGGTACTGTGAACTTGGATTGCTATTGGTGCATTAAAATTTCAAAAGAGAGAATAAAGCCCCAGCTACTGAATCTGGTAGCTTTATGTATGTATTGCTGAAACATTGAATCCAGCTTCAAAAAAATTAATACTATGTATTCATGCACATTTATATACTGGATAAAGTGTTCAGAGAACATACAATCATATTTTATGCAATTCCACCAATTGCTAATATTTTATTATAGCTTGTTTTACCTTATTCACACTTATGTGATGAATATAAGAATTTCCCTCAATTCTGTCTCCTCCAAAGTATTAACCAAATATTACAAGCCATTTGGCAGCACTTGGTGGGAGGTCAGATGCTTAGATCTCTTCTCCTTAAAGGCTTCAGCTGTCCAGACTCCATTGTCTTTCCCTCAAATGGCAGAGCACACTCCCTGTTGTTAGGACAGCTGATCACTTCCCCTGAAAGTTTTGGCTAAATCAAGTCTCCAGCCCAAGGGCAATCAAGGTTAACCTGCCACCATGAATCTAAGATCCAACCATCTTGTCACATGTGGGACCCCTGTAGACCCCTTCCTATTCTGTGTATGTCCCTAGACAGTCTCCCTTGTTGCTGTGTAAACTATAGTGCAACCCCTTTCTGTGATATGTAGTTACCTGTAACCAGACCCCCAAATTTATAATGACCCTGGTCAGCAATGCCTTTGTTTCCTTCTGGCCTCAAGCTTCCTGCCCAAACTATGCATGGACCTGACTTTTGAGTGAGATCACACCTCCTGGAAGGTGAGCATGCTACTATAAAATATGTCTGACTCCATTATTTCTATCTCTGATATTTTCTATAACTTCACTGTAATCTTAATTATCACTATAAAATTGTGCCTATCTGACCCATGATGATTTGTTAGAAGCTGACTCCCTTTTTCTCTAGATATACATGGGTAGATGTGCAAACAGCAATCATCTTATTTTCATCTAAACAGTCATTCTCTTTTTATATAGATCTAGTCATATGAAAAATAGTAGCTTTAGGTACACTGGGTTTTAAATTGAAATCTCTATCTTATTAAATTCCCAAATGAGAATAACTATCTTAAATAACCTCAATGTAATTAGGAAAATTAGAAAAAAATTAACATGGATATGTCATATTTTAAGTAAAAAATTAATGAAATTTTATGAAGTATCTCAACAGTGCTCTGTGATAGCATTTTATTGATAGTATTTAATTAAAATAGGGTATGGAAATATTATTAATGGTACATACAAGGAAGGACGAAATTTAACCCACACTGAAGCATTATCGAAACACAAGGCTCCAGGAATTGATAGAATACCAGATGAGATCTTTCAACAAGCTGATGAAGCACTGGAAGTACTCGCTCATATACATAAGGAAGCTTGGAAGAGAACGACTGGGCAAATTTACTATAAGAGATTCACATTTTTACACATGGCAAAGAAAAATGACCCAGCAGAATGCTCAGATTATAGACTATCACTCAGATCACATGCAAGCAAGATTTTTCTAAAGATAATGACAGTTACAGTAGGTCATTGACAGGAGCTACCAGAGAAGGACGCTGGATTCAGAAGAGGACTTGGAAAAAGGCATAGCTACAGGTATCAGTTGGATCTTGGCTGAAAGTAGGGGACACGAGAAAGATGGTTGCTCAAACTTTATTGAGTGGGGCAAGGCATTGAACTGTGGGAACCAAACTCTGCTATGGATAACCTTAAAAAGAATGAGAGTTTCAGCTCACTTTCTTGTGCGCATGTGAAATTTGCACATGGATCAAGAAACAGTTGCCAGAAATGAACAATGAAAGACTTCATAGTTTAATACCAGAACCGGTGTGAGAAAGGGTTGTTTTTTTTATTAAAATCTCACTGTACTTAATCCATATGCTGTGCTAATCATCAGAGAAGCTGGAACCTGAACAGTGTGGCATCAGGATTGGAGGGAGTCTTATTACATCATCTGTATACATGACCTTGCTTACTGAAAGTGAGGAGACACTGAAGTACTTGCAGATGAAGGACATGATTATCCTTGTGTATGGATTGAAACTTAATGAATAGAAAAGCCACATCTGCACAACTGGACCAGCAGGAAACGCCACGATAAAGAGAAAAGACTGAAGTTGTCAAGGATGTTTCTTGCTTGAATCCACAATCCATTCCAATGGAAGCAGCAGCCAAAAAATCAAAAGAGACACCATGTGGGTAAATCTGCGACACAAGATCTATGTAGTCTTGCATCACAGGGATGTCACTTTGAAGCACAAGGTGGGCCTGACTCAGCAAAGGTATTGTTAATCTGCTTATATAAATGGGAAGGTTGTACAATGGATCCGGAAATGGAAGAGAACACGATGTATTACAACTATGGTGTGAGCGAAGAATACTTAGAGTACAGTGGACTGCCCAAAGAACAAAGCTACTTGTCTTTGGAGTAGCACAGAAGGCCTCACAGGGGCCAAAATGGTAAGATTTCTTCTCAAGTGCTCTGGATATGTTACCAGGAGAGACCTCCCCATGGTGAAAGTTATTGTGCTTGATGGAAAGGGGAAGGGAAGGGAAAGGGAGGAGCCCCCCACCCCACCCCCCGCACCATGAGGTGAATTGGCACAGCGGTTACTTCACTGGGCTCCAGCATAGGAAATATTTTGAGGATGGTGCTGAAGAGGGCAATGTTTGATCTTTTGTACATAAGGTCAATCACTGTGTGTCTTAATGGACTCCATGACACCTAACTACCACAAGAACAGCAAAGACTATTAAAAGTACCCTGGGGGTGGGGTGGTAAAATAAATAAATAAATAAATAAATAAATAAATAAATAAATAAATAAATAAATAATAAATAAATAAAAGTACCTGGACTGTCAGAGAAAAAAAATCTATGTTGGAAGAACAGCCTAAATACTCAAGGTTGGCTGGCAATATTTTTTACCACATACTTTTGTCTTGCTGTCTGAAGGGTGCACTCCGTGGATGGGAATATCATGATTTCTTAAGTCAAGTTTTGCTGTAAACAAGGGTCCTGCAACTGTCTTAGCTGAAGCCTTAGCTCAGATTTGGGGCAATTTATGTGACTCTAAGTTTATTTTGCGAGCTTTGGAGACAGACGGTGTGCTAGTTACATAATTTGGTGAGAGTTTGGGACTTGAGAGGATTAAGAGTGAAAGGGTGAGGTCTATTTTGTCATACTGGGCTAATGAGGCCTTTGTCGGGCATGGGATTCTCCTGAGAATTCTAGGAACTCCGGTTCCTTATTGGAGGTGGAAGATACTCTCTCTGCTCACTCCCTGGAAAATGCTCTACTGACAAGATATGTGGCACTGTGCTGATGGAGCCCGGACCTGGGAACGAGAGGAACCACATGGAGACCCCTGCCAGTGCTGAGATGCTTACAATGTCACGGATTTTGTATAAGGCCTTGCACCCACTGGCCTGTGATCTCCCTGAATTTGGCGTCACTGCATGTGTTTCACGAGTTTGAAGAGGACTTTATAGATTGGTGTGGGAGTATAAAAAGATTTCTCCCAGGTTGCCTACCCCACATATATGCCAAAGTTAACTGCTTACGACTTATGGTAAATGAGTGTCATGTTATCTCCTGGAAGATTCTAGCTATCCAGAGAGAGCAGACACCATTGTTGCTCACCAATGGGCAGGGTTCTAACCCTGTTGATTGAGGACAATGAATCACTTCCCCTGAAAACTTAGGTTAAATAAAGTAGCCAGCACTGGGAGATCAAGGTTAGACTACCATCATGAATCTAGGACCCAACCACCTTGTCAAATATATATCCTATCCCTTCTTTTCCTATTTGCATGTGTACCCCTACATCATCTCTCTCACATTACTGCCTATTGCACAACCCTTTCGTGTGCCTTATGTCCTTCCTTACCTGTAATTAGGGGGTCTGCACATTGCCAAAAGGTTTAAAAAGTCCTGGTTAGCAATAATTCACTCTCTCTTTCCATATGGACCACCTAGCAAGGCTGAGGTGAACCTGCTACCATAAAATATGTCTGACTCAATTATTTCAATCTCTCTTCTATCTTTCATATTTTCTATGACTTTATGGTAATCTTTACTTATTATTACTGTACAATTGTGCCTCCTGGCCCTGTGATGATATGTTAGGGACTGATCCCCTCACAGATTGGTATTGGACATATAGGCTAACATTGAAATTATGGACTTGATCTGGGCTGGGATTTTTTTCAATATTCAACTGCTCTTGTTTATAAACCTCTTTCTTATGCATTATTAGTGTCAATAAATTTGTTCCTCTAGTCTTCCATGGCCTAAAAAAGAAGGAATCAATGATATTTACTATTTTTAAGTATTCCAAATCTAGCAAATTATATGCCCTGCACCACATGACGAATTAAGCAGATCTTTCAATGATAACTAAAAATAATGGCCAATACTTTCATTTTTCCAATGGTGGCCAGATCACTGAAATCACATGTCCCATTATTTAACTAAATGGCGGAATATTGCAAGCAGAATTATTTATTTTATTGCCTTTTCTTACTGCCTTCTTGAGTTAGAAAGTACCTGCTGATTAAACTTAATATATATATTTCTTTGCAATGGAGGAAGTCACTACATGTTGAATTGCCAATAAGCAGATTATTAAATTATGCAATATTTTGACTAAATTATACAATATTTTGACTCTTTTAATTAAAAGCAGGAACACTGCTAAGTCCCGCTATCATAGGGGATACTCTCAATTAGGTGAGGTCACTTCTCGCAACTATTTCAAAGATGGTGAAGGGTGAGGCAGAGTTTTATTCTGTAACACATAGGATAGATGTGCTCAAATTGACTCAAGGGTACAAAAGAACAACAATCCCAATGCCAGGTAAATAGAAAAGATAAGTGTACTGGAGTTAAGAGGATTAATAGTTAATTTCACATTTTCAAGGAAATGATAATAAAAATATTAGAAAAACTTCTGCAAGAAGAGGCTATGTCTTAACACTCATTTTATGATTATGCTGTAAACGCAAAAGCGAACCGAGCACATATTCATGAGCTTGTACACCCAATAGGAAAACAAAGAAAGCAAATCATACTAAAACTAAAGCGTGGAAAGTTATTCTGTTTAAGGATCACTCACCTGCAAAAGCTGACTTAGAAACACATGCTTGTTACTTTCCACTAGAAATTACACTAACAGCAGGGATTATAGAAGGCAAGAATTCACAGTCTTGCTTGATGTCATACTTCCATCTAGTTTCCTAATGCACATTTTCCATAGGGTATAGTGACATTGTTGTTATTTTTTAAATTCTCACTAGTATGCTATGTAGGAAATTACACATGTACTAATTACTATTAGTTTTCCATTCATTGCTTTTATCACATTATTGATCAAGATGCTAGATGATGAAAAGTATTATTCATATCAGCAAACTGAATAGCAAACTAGGAAACACAACCCAACAATAATAATTCTCTTAACTGAAAAAAAATAATAGAGTGAAGATTGCTCTCTTTCAGCCAGAAACTTTCTGTGTCAATTCACTGCTTTACTAATTGCATTCGTATTTTTAAACTTCCGTACCTCATCTACCCACAGCTTTCATTACAAAGTGACCATTTAGATATTTTGAAACTGTGAGTTTTTAATAGCTACACTGATTTGCCATCTTCTTTTTTTGCCATCTTCTTTTAAAATTAAAAAAAATATTATTAATGTAGTAGCATTCTTTTCTTTTAAAATACATATATATATTTCCTCAAATATGAAAAATACAAATATATATATATTTCCTCAAATATGAAAAATACAAATACAAAAAGTTGTCATTAATTCCACAGCCAAGAGCCAAGGCCCCTGCATTAGGCAACTTTATAAAAATTTTTCCAATTACATCTCTGTAGATCTTGAATTAGCATTTGGATTTTTGCTTCCCAATAGAGCCTGTTACTTCTAATGTGCAATTAGAGGAAGCAAAGAAACTGCGCCTATACAAATAGAAAGCTAATGAGATGGTACAATCAATGAGACTACATGATCATTTCAGAGTTACCACCCCGGAGTCCTCCACCACTTAATCTAATTCCTAACAAAGAACTAGCGGCAGCCAAGTGAAAATCCTGAACAAAATTAGCTGCTTCACTTCAGTTTGTCTTTTTACGAACTCAATTGAACGCAAGCCTCATTATCAATGTCTGTCCCTCCTTTTTAAAGGCATCCATTTTAATTTCCTTCTTTATTTTAGCAGGAGCTTTTCAAATGAGCCTGACTCCCACATAGAATGTGAGAAATGTTCCTACAAACTCTGCTCTTTCTGATTATGGATATCTTTTAATAAAATGTCACCATTCATTTTGACAGTGTTATGTTTTGTCTAATAAAGTGTAGAGGAATCAATTTTGTTTTCCAATAAACTTGAAATGGTACCAGTGTTTTGTGTTTATTTAGAAATTGCGTACTCCACTGCTCGTTGTACAGGTCAAGGAACCAAGAGCTACAATTAGGGTACCATGTTATTTACAGTAACCACTTGGGCTACAAAATAGCTGTCCAAACTTTCAAGAGAGTCATTTCCACAAAAATATATTGCTTCCTTCTGATAAATTTCCCAATACAGTGACTCATACTTGTCCATTGATGCAGTTTTACAGGTGAGATAATGAGCACACAATAGGAAACCATGCTTCACATGAATAGTTAGTTCCCAATTTAAAAAGCACATGTTCTTTTCGTGGAATCCTGAGCAGAGTGTGGACACAGGCAGAAAAACAGTACATTAATGAAATTGTATATCTCTAAGCAGGACAAGGCGACACATGATTTATTCCATCGTGACCCACTACCAGCCCTGAGATCTCATCATTAAGGGATGACACCTAGGGAGGAGTCTCTAATCAAACCAAGATTTTTCAGAACTGTCCATCTGATTCACTCTTCCCAATTGAGGAACTGGTGACTTAATTCAAAGTATGTTTAAGGGATTTTGAAGCAATTGTCATCGGAATTTAAGTGCATGGTTATTTGACTCAGAGAAAAATAGAGCCCCCGGTGGGGAAGACACAGGATAAATCAGGCTGTATTGAGAACAATACAGATTCAGGGACAGGAAGTGGTGTATAGCTGCCCAGAGGTGTTGATGCAGACGAAGCTGGGAAGTAAACGGTAGAGAAGTACATCACTTGTCCAAGATGGTGATCACACAGGAAACTTGTAAGATCCGTCAAGAAGAAGTTTTAGCCCCTAGGGAAAGAATTCTGTCAAAGACATATAGATGTCATGTGAACCAAAACTTTGTTTAAAAGTAAATCAAACTGTCAGAAAGGAGGATAAGGAATACCATCAGACAATGGACTCTAAGGTCTAATTTGAAGGGTGATGGCAAAGAGATCAAAAAGAATAAACTCATTGCCACCAAATGCATTCTAATTTCCGGAAAATGCAATTATCAATATAAAAGTAGGCTGTTTTAACGTTTCTAAGTGGTAGCATGGATTAACAAAAGTTTGATGAGACTTCTTTTTTGGTCGGCTGTTCCCTGAAGATGCTATTTTGGCACAGGCTACCCTATCACTTCACTTGGAAGTGTCTGTTAATATGTTACAGTCATCCTGCTGTGCAAAGAAGGAAAAACAAGCCGGAGAGCTGCCAATATTTGTATAATTATCACTAGGTAGTTAGTCACTTTTTGCCAATAGTGAGAAAACAAATTCTAAAGCTCCACAAGGTCAGAACACACATAAACTATGATAATAAGTACTCTTACAAGGAATGGTATATGATTCATAATTAAAAGGACTGTCTCAAAATAGTTGCTCATTTTGTGTCAGATTTTCATTGTGTGAATCGAATCGGGAAAATGCTAAATAGAACAAAGAAGGAAATGCATGAATAGCTAATTCAACTTTAGAATAAACAGATGTTGAAACATACTAACCTACATCTAAAATTATAACACATTCTGGCAAATTATAAAAGCCAGAGTAAGAAGAAAAAGTCCTATATCATAGTGACTCTTACATGTGTTAGATACCTGGCCATTTCATCGACCAGATCATCTCATCTCAGCCAACAAAATCTGGCATCCTGGTACAAATAACTACCCAGGAGGACTCTCTTCCTTTTTACAGTTGGGAGCAGTTCTCATAGAACCAGCTACAGTTGCACTGTTGGTGTCCGGTGCCACCTGGCTAGTTCCGAATCATACAGATCTTTATGAAGAAAGGAGCTGGCAATGACCATTCCTGGGCTCTCCCCTCAACAACTCTTATGTCTGAGCCATGTAGCCAAGAGCATGACAAACTACAAAAGTCCAAAACACCAAAACAACATTAGTTTTATAGCCAATCATATGGCTAACCCTTGCCTGTTTTAGAAATTTAAACATCATTTACTGTAACAGACATTTACTCTGAATAATGTCAAATAATTCACAAGATTTACCAATAAACATATTTGAAAATATGAGCAATTAGCCCTTTGTAGTAAAGCTTTGTTTTATTTTAATAACTTGTGCTATTTAAATATACAACATAACTGTTCACTATCTACTACCTACTCTAAAGCAATAAGCTGCACAATTTTAAAATTTTTCATTTTACTTCAGTAGAGAGTACAGCTGAAATGATCTTTTCATTCATGCCGCTTTTTCAATTTTACAAAATGTATAGCATTAAACAGATTTGGGTGGATGGCACACTACTTGGCTTGGTTTGAGGAAAATAGGGGAACAGAGAAGGAAGGCGGAAGAAGGAAAATGTGAGGAATGATGGGAAGAACTGGGAAGAGGAAGGGAGGTAGCAGGAGAGCCAGACTAGCTATGTTTCGCAGGTTGGACTGTCTGTTTGCTGCACTCAGTGGGGAAAATGAAGCGACTGAGGGAAGGGGGGGGAGCAAAAAGTTGGAGAAGAGAACTGAAGGGCTAGAAGAAGGCCCCCAGTGAAGAAAATCCATTAGAATAATACTGCTGAGAATGTAATGTTCAAAGAGAAATGCAATTGTTCATGAACAGTATGCAATAACAGTGTCTCATTTTTCTCTTTACAGTACCTTTAAAATAACAAAAATGTGAAAAACCGAAAAATGCCCCTGATTTTACAGACAGTTCATTTGTACCTGTTTGAAAAGAGCTTAAATATGTGTTTCCAGGGTCTCCGTGAGCTATGCTATTATAGGAGTTCACACTGAACCCATAAAATTGACCTTGGGTTGAATAGGAACTTTGGCCAAACCAAATAAGGAATACTGTGCTGTGGCTATCATTTTATGTCAGCTAAAAACCTAGGAAAATATAATTTATGTTAAAGCAGAACACACGATTTAAGCACACGTTATGGATTGTGTTGTTCAGCATAGCTGTTTAAATTCAATCCCCTTAGGCCTGCTCAAACCAACTCAAACCGAGCTCACAGCCATCGAGTCAACGCTGACTTCTTGGCCCTCAGTGCAGGTTTCCAAAACTCTAACAGTGCACAGGAGTAGAAAGCCCAGTCGCTCTCCCGCAGAGCTGCTGGCATTATTGAATGACTGACCAGGCAGACTGCCACCCAATGTTATTGTTATACAACCTTTGGCATGAGGGTTTGAAACTTTAAAATAAATAACCCATAGGCCAGGTGCTCTTCAGCAGATTCTGGTTTGGGGCAATGTCCCCTATGTCAGAGTACAGGGAGATCTCAATGACTGATTTCCTTCAAATTGAATACTAGATTCCCTCTCCCCCCAAGGCAATTCCAAGTGGACCCAAATGTCCCACGCTTTGTAGCTAATCTTCTTAACGGAACCTCTCCAAGACTCCCTCTACCCATTTATTGTATAGTAACCTCAGCCTAGCTATGGGATCCCCAAGTGTCTCCTAAAGCATGTAAATGCTGGACGCTGCATCAGTGCATCAGGAAGCTGGGTGAGATGGCCCAGGACCATACAGAGTACCACCGTGTAATGTGTAGGTTAGCTGTGGGTGGGCACCGGCTTGCTGGCACCTCACAACACAGCCTGGCATCAGAATACTCTGCTTAATTAGTAATTTTGGCTCACTGTATATTGCAAACTTATGTATGTGTGCTAGGTAAGCTTGTTGTGCTTACATGGCCAAAGAAGATCAGTAGATCTGTTGTGACAACGTGGCCAATGAACACACATAAGATCAATTGAAGGGTGGAGATAGAAATGGCTCACCGAGCCCTGCCCTTGACCTCTTGTTGTTTGATATTCACACCAGCTGGCTGCCTTGTTCGTCCTGTGTCTTGATCTCCAAGCGACAATACCTTGGAGACACCTAATTGGTGGATTGTGTTGCTGTCAGTTGAGGTTCCTTCAAACTCTGCTTTGCCACGCTCTTGGAATATACACCTCTTGAGCTGGGGACTGTTGGACTCTGTCATCAGGCTGACTGTTGGTGACCTGCTTTGCTGTTTGCTGCTTGTGGCCAGATAGCCTGAATTGCTCTACAGAGCACTAGTAGGTTGCCCTCAACACTCCAAGGACTGCCAGTGTACTAGCTGTCTAACACAAGTGAGTTGCACTGAGCTATTTGTGCTGCTTTATAATTTACTTAACTGTTTACTTCTTATCTTATATATCCATCTATCTATATGAATATATAAAGAGAATGACTCATGCCCTGGTTTTGTTTCTCTAGAGAATTCTGTCTAACACAGTATGTACTACTGACTGAAACCAAATTAATGACAATCACAGAAAGTGAACACATTACCGAGTTTTCAGAAGGACAGCACACCCACTACTCACTGAACACTTTCAAAATTGTCATGCAAAAGTGGAGGGTGACTCTATTGTGACATAACTGTCAGATTCAGCCTTACCTAACTGTTGAATTACTCCATTACCAAAAACTCTTGGCCATCGAGTCCATGCTGATCCAAAGTGATCTAATGTGACAGCCTAGAGTGGGTGTGGCGCGTTCCAGAGGTTGGACATCTTTAGGGAACAATGTCTCATTGTCCTTCCATACAGGAGCTCTAGTTCAAACTGCAGCCCAGTTCTTAACGCATCATGTCACCTGAGCACCTGCCATATCATTGCCTGACTGCAAATCACATTCTGACCTACACGCCAAACTTCTGAGAATCACTGTCCTGCCAGGCTGAAGGGTCACCGCCATGACCCTTGCCGGCATTTCTCTCACCTCACACTCAGCATCCCTTACAGCCAGACATATATCACTAATTCCTAAAATAGCCATGTGGTAGAAATTTTGACTAATGTCATCACTGGGAAATATCACATTAGGTGAGAGTCATAAACCAGGGCAGGATGTAGTTTTTAGGACTCAAGTAGTCTGAAAAATGTCTGCAATAACATAACCTGAATTTAATGCCCTTGTGTTTTTGTTGTTGTTGTTTTAAATTTGAAATATTCTGTATACACAGCTAGTCTTGGGTGAAAGGCAAACATTCTCTTTCCATTTACACTTTGGGTCCATTTACACTATAGATTATCATATTGTCCCCATTTCTGTTCTATTTAATTCTACTGCAACAGCATTCTAATCAGTGTCTTTTTCGTAGATTCCCCTCCTCTGTGTCAGTGGGGAGGGAATCCTTTTTCCTAATACTTCTCTCTCTCTTTCTCTCTCTCTCAAATATACATAAATAATTAGGACACTTCTGTAACAACGCATATGGTTTTATCAGTGGAAATTATTCTTTCTACTTTAGTATGACCTCTAAGAAGGTCATTAGGGACGACATGTTAACACATGCACTATTGTTGCCAACTAATAAATGCTGAAGCCATTTCAGGGCAAAACTGCCCAATAGATTTTCAAGTCTGTGCTCATTGGAATGGCTACCAGGATTGTCTTCCCAAACATACCGAGTGTGTTTGAACAGCTAACCTTTCAGCTAATATCTAGAATCTAATTTCTCTTCCACACTCATCCCCCTCCCAACAAGAAACCTCCAAACCAACCTGCATAAATTGCTCTTCTCTGTGTCTTGAACCACCTCTGGTTTTCTGCCTTGGCCTGCACTTCAGTCAATTGGCCTCACACTTAACCAGATATGCTTCCCCAATCATCTCACTGCTATCTCAGGATATTTGCCAATATTGTTTTTCTATATAAAATTCAGGGCCCCAAATTAAATTAAAACGAAAGGATATTAAAGATTAAATGGGGACTCTAAATTAAGTGGATGCCTTTTCTCTGTTTTTCAGAATATTTCAGAGAAAAGTACTTACCTCTTCAGAGGTAAATAAAGGAGGAGGGAGACATGGGAAGAGAGCCAAATTCCATTTACTGACGTGATTTCAGCAATATTAGCCCAGACTTTTAATTTGTTACTTCTTATTAAATCAAAGCCAAAACTCAAGCCTCACTGCCATACCATTCCAACTCACAGCCATGCTAAATAGGGTTTCCAAGGCCTGTAGTACATTTGAATATTGGTGATGAATATTGAACTTGCCAAGGACTGCCAGAGGAACAGACAGATCAGTAGTGGAAGAAGTACAGTCTTAGAAGCAAGGACAGGGGGACTTCATCTCCAAAGGCTTACCTGACAGCACCCCTAGGTCATTTCTCCATAGGATATGCACTGCTTTTTCTTCTTAATGTATGCAGACCACTCTCATTGTTTTATTATAAATTATCAAGAACATATATGTGGACTTAACACTAAGCAAAGTTAATCTTGGGAAGACAGCTCACTATACACGTATCACTCTTCCCTTCTCTCTGTCTGTCTCTCACTCTCTGCATCCTGCTCCTTCTCATGCTGCTCTTCCTCCTCCCTCACCTCCTCCTTTGCCCCCTCCCCCACCCTCACAACACTTGCTCCCTTCTTTCTCTAATTAGCAAACTGACAAGGGCACACTTTGGCCCTATTAGACATTGTTCCCAGTTCACTTTTAGAACCAGAAGTTGTCTATGTTCAGAATCATTCTTTCTGCGCTATATGACGGGGGTAAACCTAAAATTAGTTCAAAGAATAACACATAGTAGGTGCGTCATGAACAATTCTCCCCTTTGTATTTTAAATCAGTGCCAGGGTGAATAGTTGAACTTACTTTTACCAAGCCCTCTAAGATATCGGTTAAAACCTCATAGATTTTAAGAGCCAATTCAGTGATTTTCTCTGAAGAATTTAAGTGTCCTCCAAGGATGAATAAATGTGTCCCACAGCTGATTTACATATTGACAATAGTTACTGCCAGTAACTATTTCCTTTTGCTTCATTTCCCAATCAAATGTACCTTTAGGTTCTATCAAGAAATAGGAAATGCATACATGCACTTAATATCAATGCGATCATTTTATTCTGAATGTTCTGAGAAAACACAGAACATTATATTAAATTATATTAAGAACAAACAAACTATTCCAATATTTCTAATTATGCTGGGTTCATAGAAAATCAACAAAACTTCAATGAAAATAACACTAATTTTTTTATTTTAAAGATTGCACATATCTCCCTTTATTCTTCATTTAAATAATTCTTCTTAGTCATTTTAATTGATTTTGTTATCTAATTATACTGTCTTATCATAGAAATAATATAAATTTCAATCTTATCTGTCTTTAACTTTATAATTAGATTTTTGCCCTGTGAAAACACTATTATTTTATTTTTTATTTATTTTGATCTCTGTTGCTCTTTTGTTTCTGTACATTCTCCTCTGTCATTTCCTAATCTCCCTCCTTTTTCTATTATTTTTTAACATTTTCTATCTTTTCTAGGTTTCTTAGCATGTTTAAATGACAACAGCATGCCATTACTTTAGCATGCCATTACTTTTAGTTTAGGCACCAAAATACATGACTAGTTTAAGCCTTCACCTGTGTTTTCATAACACCTGCTGTGTTTCTGGCTTATGAAAGTAAATTTACATTTTTTTCTCCAGCCACTTTTCATTTAGAACATATTCACAAACACAACCTACTTCTACATGTTCCTGTTAAGCAGGTCTGAGGATGGATAAATATACAGATACTTCTATTGCCTGTTAGATGAAGTTGCAATTCAGAAACTAGTCTTGTGTAACTAAGGAAGATAGATCTCTTTTCTCCATTATTCAAAGATTTTGCAAACACTAAGAGGTACAAATGATTAATTATACTTGCAAAGTTTAAATTTGAGATATTGTAAAGAGAAAGGTGAACAGGAAAAAGATGGCCATGGAAAGAGATAGTGCACTTTCTTCTATACTAAGGAAGCATGTGGTAGCAGGATAGAGAACCGCAAATGAAGATACAATGGAAATTCCTGGTGATTGGAGTTTTAAGAGGGGGAAGGGGAAAGAAATAGGATTGCTGACTGGAAAGCACAGGCTTGGCCATAGAAATGGCACCAGGGAGTGTATGAAATAATTTTGGGGGGTGCTACATAGTATGATTGCTATATCTGACCTCCTCTGGTTACTCAAGGGAGCAGGAGAATCCATCTCTATACAGACCCCAGGTCCATTGCTATGAGGCAGGTGTAACAAATGTCTCTGCTCTTAGTCCTTCTTCACCATTTTCTGATGACTCTTCCATTCGTGGTTCTCAACTTCTCAGCTAAACACAATCCTTAATTTCAGTGACTGGACAAAAATCACACACAACTTTCAAAAACAGAGGGCATTTATTAGGGATGCTACCACAACAAAGAACAGAAATCTTTAAGGATACAGTCATTGGTACAGAAAAAAAAATCACTGCATCTAACAGTCTAGTCTCTCCCTCTGCCTCTTGGCTTCCCAGCCATGAGTTTCCTTGGTATCTGCCTACATGGGCCAGGGCCCCCTGCCCCACTGCTTGATTTCACAGACGCATGGTCTTAATGCTGCTTTTCTGCTCTGTCTAGTGGTCCTATTGCCTTCGTCCCTGTTTGGGCAAAACATGTCCTATGATCATGGCCTCCACAATTGTAGACATGGATCTGATGGTTGCTCATATTCCTTAATGTTCTCCAAAATTCTTTTGATTCCTGCTTCTAAGATAGGTCATTTATAGTCATAGGAATGTCTACTAAATGGACCAATCCCATCTTGATAGTGTTTCATATATCCTTCTATTTCTACAGATCTAATGGGCATACTAGTTACCAGTTGGGCTGCAAGGTCAGTAATTCAAAACCTTCCACAGCACTTTGATAAAGATGGGACTTTCTACTTCTGTGCAGATTTACAGTCTGAGAAACATCCAGGGTCAGTTCTACCCTGACCTAAAGGACCACTATGTCAGAATCAGCACAAGAGAGTAGAATTCACACAATTGTTTAGTGGGCATAATGGATATAGAATACTATATTTCATGTTACCACAAAAACTAGTGACTTATCCATTGCAAACATTTTTTTCCCCAACAGATTTGGCAATGATATATAATAGAACTCAATGGATAAAATACACAGGCATTGAGTGTATTTACGATAAGAGAAATGGAAGAAGCTCAAATCATGGTAGAATAAGGTCCAGGGGCAACTGCAGAATAGAATCACAGTGCCCATATACAACTTCAATACTGTATTAATTTCTCAATCTGAAAGAAGTGAAGGAAAATTCAGGACTCAGATTACAGTACTTTAAGATTATATAAGCAACATATTAAATGATGCAGGAAAAATAAAACACCAAAGGTAATGGGGAAATTACATCTAGTCACTGAATCAAAAATAATCCGTCAATCAATAATTGTAGGAGGTGTGATCAAAAGCCAATGTTTTCTTAGGAAGGAATAACAGATGCATTGAGAGTATTGACCAAACACAAAGGGAAAAATGGAAGATACAACTCTAGAAGGCTTCACTTGTTCACATCAAGAAATTTAGTAAGGAGGGCTGTCTTACCAACGAATTAATGATATTCATAAAGGTAACCATTACACAGATATGTAATCCAAAAGTATGCAGAAATTACCTAGCAATAACGTTAATACATACAATGACATAATTTTGCTGAGTAAAGATTTAAAAAGTGTTTACAGTAGTATGTTTTGACAGGGAACTGCCAGAAATTCAAGCGGGAATCAATAGAGAATGTGGAACAAAGAATAGAATTTCTGATGCTACCTGCATCTTAACTAAAAGTAAAGAATCCCAGAAAGATGTTTACCTACATTTTTTTAGATTGTCAGTGTTATTTGATTAGAAGTCATACCACATTATGGATAATATGGAAAACATTGGAAATTTTAGAATACTATTAAGTGCTGTAGGCTATGATTAAGTTAAGTGCTTATATCAAACCTGAACATAGACCAGAAGTCACTTGTCCAAACTCAAGGATGTGGGTCAACATTATAGTATTCTTCTATTACTAAATTGATGTGTTGGGAAAATAATACAAGTAATTACATTACAAGAACATTACATAACATTTACAAAGGATCCTTTTTAGTAATCTGTGATATGTATTGATACAACCTCTCATGCTCTCCTGCTGAAATTGCCAAAGACCTGAATCCCTTATTGATTAATAATGAAGAATATAACCTTCAATATGGATTGCTATTTAACATAAGGAAAGAAAAATTCTTAAAAATGGACCACTTAGCAACCTTTTGATAAACACCTAAAAATTTAAACGTGTCAAGGATTTCATTTTACTTGACCCTACAGGGAAAAACCATGGGAACAACAGTTAAGGAATCATATGACATATTGCATGCAATTTGGTCAGAAAATTCCTGTATAACTTGTCAAAATGCAAATATATCACTTTGAGAGCTAAGGCGTGCCATCTCCAAGCCATGGCATTTTGATGTGATGAATACCTGTTCAAAAATTTGGCAATGAATAGTGATGTGGGTAAAAACAAAACAAAACTGATGTCAATGAACTAACATGTTGGAGGTGAATCCTTAATATACCATTGATTACCAGGAAAATGAACATAGCTGTCTTAAAAGAAGTATCACCAGAAGTTTCCTTAGGTGAGAGAACGACCACCAGATTTCTTATCATGTACTTGAAAGTGTTATCAAGAGGGAACAGCTCCTAGAGAAAGAAAACCTGCTTGGCAAAATGAAAAAGAGAAAGACCTTCAATGAGTTGGACGAATGTAATGTTCCCAACAATAGGCTTAACGGAGCATAGATTTTGAGGATGATTCAGGACTAGGCAGTGGTTTGTCATACATAAGGTCACTATGAATTAGAAATATTTTGGCAATGTCTGACAACAGGCAATACTATCGTGTGTAAATTCAAAATTATATTTACTATAGACACACTGTGCTATTATAGAAATTGTCGAGTATTTTCCCAGCAAGGTTTCTGTAGTGGGGCAGACTTAAACAAGCCAATTGCACATTGCTGCTCTTTTTATCACTTGAATACTGCTTCAGATGTTAACAGTTGATACTGGGGAAAATCTTGTTTAATATTATAGTCTCTTAGCTTTCTATGAATCTCAAACTTGAACATGTGTGACTGCAGTTTGGTTTCTCATTACATGAGAAAAATGAACCTGCTACTGTTTGAGCAATTTTGATTGTTTGGAGTCTTGTGTGCAAACAGCTGAACTTATTTCTAAGAAATGCATTCATGTTTCATATGATGCAGAAAGACATCAGAGTTAGCATATATGTAAGATATTGCATATAATATCACTTTCTTAATTCATGTGCTCACTAATTTCTTGTCCTTTTATTTTTCTTAGCCTTTTAGTATGAACATTAGTCATGATTTATGCATGAGAAGGAGTTAAGCAAAAGATAAAATACAAAAGAAGCATGATGAGAAAGGGAGTAAATGTTGGTGGGTCACACAAAATCTGAAGCCTTTCTGAATCAGGGGAATTGCATTTGGCTTGCAGCTGAAAGGTCTTAGGTAATCCACCAGCCACTCAGCCAGAGAAAGAACTAACAATCTGCTTATAAAAAGATTTAAAAGCTGAGAAACCAAAGGGTCAGTTTTCCTCCCTCTCATAGAGTTATAATGAGTGGGTCTTCACTCCAAGCCAGATTTTTGTTTTGTTTAGTTTGGATGGAAAAAAATAAACATAACAAAAGATCTGTATGTCCTTTCTGCTGATACCATCTTTGAGCAGGTGTAGTGTTCCAGTAAATTTAGAAAATCTGTTTCTTAAACAGAAATAGGATTTATGATAACAAATGCAATATATTATTTGATAACATTCAGAATATAAGTAGATATGATTGAGAATACAGAAACATTTATATTAAAATGTAAGCCTAAAAAATGAAAGTTATTGCCCAGTCCCCACAAAATAACCAGTGCTTTGGGTTAGGTATTGGATTTTGTGGCAGTCATGTGCTTATGTTAATTTCATGATTGAAATGTAGGGGTGGAGTCTAGCCTGTTAATCTGGAGATAGCCATTGAGTAGCCAATGAGGCCTCTATGTGGGCATGGCTTTCTCCCGAGACTTTTGGGAAATCTCATGATATTTCCCTCCTGAAGATGTGAAGCTATCTTCCCCAGTGGTTGGGAGATAGTCTCCCAACCAAGATGCAGCATCCGAGAAGCTGGAGGAGCTGGCGGAGTGACCACACAGCATTGCCCTGATGGAGCCAGACCTCTGAGGCTGGGGCAGCCACATGGAGACCTTTGCCAGTGATGAGTTGCTTCTGCTGTTGATGGACCCTGAGCCCTGGAAGCAAGGAGCCATGGGGATACCTCTGTTGGTGCCGGGATTCTGCACCCACTGACCTGTGACTTTGTGAGTCGGAAGGAGACTTTATGGACTGATTTCGGGCATATGGGTTAAATATCGGACTTGTGACTCTGAACTGGACTGGACTGGGATGGTTTCTCAATGTCCTGTTCCTCTTGAATATAAACCCATTCCTTATATCCATATGAGTATCTATGAAATTTGTGCCTCTAGTCTGCCCAGACTAACACAGATTTCTACCTGCAAGATTTTTGGTTCAAACCCACCAGCCCCTCAGCAGGAGAAAGATGAGGCGGTCTGCCCTCATAAGAATGTACAGTCTCAGTGTAGCAGCGATGAAATATACAATGTTCCTTTAGTTCTTAAATGCTTCCTCCAACCCACTATCAAGATCTCAATTCTACCCTACAAATCCAGCTAGACCAGGGGATGTACACTGGAGCTCGAAACATCGGGAAATCAGGACAGATGATCCGTCAGGACCAGTGGTGAGTGTGGTGATACTGGGAGGGTGGAGGAAAGGTGGAGTAGAATGGGGAAACCTATTGCAGGGATTTACATATAACCTCCTCCCTGGGGTACAGACACTAGGGAAGTGTGCGAAGGGACACATCGGATAGTGTAGGATATGACCAAATAATGACAATTTGTAAATTATTAAGGGTTCATGGGGCAGGAGAAGTGGGGAGCAAGGAGAAGTTGGGGATGTGATACCGGGAGCCAAAGTAGACCTAGGATATTTTGAGAATTGTGATGGCAACAAATGTGCAAATGTGGTCTGCACACAATGGATGTATGCATTGATCATGATAAGAGTTGTATGAGTCCCCAATAAAATGATTTATTAAAAAAGTAACAGCAACATTGCTCAATTGATTTTGAGATTTTTTTGGTCTTGTGCACATCTGAACTTCATAACAAAGTGTGTGATAGGTACAATAAAAAAGAATGTACAGTCTCACAAATTTGACATAAGGTTATTAAGAGTTGGAATTGACGTGATGTCAGTGCATTTGGTTTGGTTTGTTTATCTTTTGTAGTATAAATGTTTCCTAGTTTCTTCTTTTATGTATATGATAGGTCATTTAAAATATTAATTGCAAATGATATATATATATATATATCAGTATAGTGACACATCTTGTAGGAGTTTATACTCCAGGAGGTTAGACTTTTTAAAAAATTGTAATTTAGAAAGTTTTATATTTCAGATTGATAACTTTATATTCCACAGTCCAAACTATGAATCAAAGTTTTGTCACTTTACCACCCCGCAATCCTGAATGTCCCTTCTCCTTCATGTGACCCTCTATCTTCCACTTCACCCATCCATTCAGCAGATCATCACTGTACTGCCCTTCCTTACAGTTCTGTCTTTGACAAATACCAAAATCTCTTCCCTTGGACATCACCTTCTAAACTCTAGTGTCCAAAGCTCCTAAAAGTGTTTTTTAAAATGTAAATAAAATACAAATTAAAACAGTTCTGTCAAACAACTAATAAACAAATGCATATATAACTCAGAAATGAATTAGAAAACTTCAAAACAAGCAAATGGATTTAGAACATGCTTTAAATATTGCTGGTTAGGGAATATATTGGATTGTGCCTCGCTTGACACAGTTTAAAAGACTGCACATGGCATAAGTATTATTTAGGGTGATGTTGCGTGAACATTACAGGTTTTGTTTATTTGTTTGTTTGTTTTCAGAAACTGTAGTACTCTAAAGGCATGTTATATGATTAATATCATGAAATTAAGGTTGAAGCTGATTTCCTTGATAGAAACATCCAATGGAAAGAATTAGCTAATGATTGGGCATCTTTAGGATTTTTTTATTATTTAAAAAAGACACTAGTTTTTTTTAAATATTCTCACTTGAATTATGTGAATATTCACTGCCACCCAATTACTCTTCCAAGTGTAATTATCACTCATAAATGAAATGATTACTTTCATGATTCCAATAAATCATGATTCCAATAAATGATTCCAATAAATAAAGTGAAACATTGTTTATTTTGTGTTGCATGATTTATTTTATTTTATTTTTAAAAATCAATCACATTGCCACTTTGCAATGGAAAAAGAATTAACGATATTCATGAGCAATACCAAGTAATATATGGTATTTGTTTCCCTATTAGCTAAGCTAGGGCTACTCCTCTAATTAAATTATCCAAAATACATAATGACATAACCATCATATGAAATGTTCTCCACAACATTATGAACACGTGAATGCCAAGTTCATTCTAGACATCAATTATACAGGAAGCAAAAAGAATAAAGGAAGCTTTCTCCTGTGAATAGTATTGAATCAGACCTGTGAATTGACTCATCCTGTGAATTGAAAGCTATTTAACCATATCTCATCCCATTCACAGTACATTGATGTCAATAACATATTTGTAAAAATGTTGACAACTTCTCTAGATATGGATGACAGTCCTTGGATTGAGAAACAGTGGAAAAGAGGAAGACGGGTAAGAGCTAAGCTTTGAAGAAGAACACATCTCTGCTTATATTTCCAGAGTCTTTTTATATCACGCTTGCTTGACTTCGCCCTTGTGATCGCCGACACAGAAATTCCAAATGTGACTCAAGGAGCAGAAGAAAAGCTGAGTCAGCAGCAAGCGGTCTCTGACGTTATTACATAATCCTTTTATATTCTCCAGCCATTCTTTTTACATGCTGGCAAAGGAAGGCTGCATCCATTGGGAAACGGGGGAAAAAAGCCATTGGCCTTGTTTCCACTGTGTCACACCCCTGCCTCTGCTCCTTTCAAAGGGGGCACTGACTCAACTTCTCCGTGGTCTCACCACCTTCACTAAAGGTAGATATCCTAGTGGAGAACATTCTCCCAGCCCCAGGGCAAGCAGATAATTATGTGGCAAGCCAAGTGTTTTGGACTGGGAATGGGAATGTTTGAAGGCAGGAGACCCGGGTGATGGAAATGGGTAAGCACTAAATTACTGACCCAAATGCTTCCCTTTCAAAGCCACCTCAAAATCTCTTGGAAGCAAGCCAGCTGACCCGCTCTACAAGATCTGGAAATCCTGTGAAGTGGTGAGTTCTTTTGTGCACACGTGGGGTCGGTGTGAATCTGCATCAAACTCAGGAACACAACCACAACGTGCAGCATAAATGGTGAGTCACGGCATGCTGCTACATTCCTCTATCAAGTTACATATACCATGACTTTTGTATTTTTCTACCTCTCTTTCATATGAACGGTATCAATATGTTCCACAGTCATCCAGGTGCTGTATCATCGTATCTAATAACATTTCCGAATACTACTTAGAGTTCGCTTTTACTTCTAAATTTTTCTCCCATATAACTTAAATATATAATGTTAGACTCTAGAAATGGTAGAGACTTGTGTTATATTTTCTACTAGACAACAAAAAATAGTGCCAATGATCTGCTGGAGACACATAGCTGCCCTATAGAACAGACGGGACCAGCCCCTGGGAGTTTCCAGGGTAATAACTACATGTAGGGGCACAAAGCCTAGTCTTTCTCTGGAGAAAGTGTTTGTGGTTTTGAACTGCTGATGTTGCCAATGTATAACCACTACATTACCAGGGTTGCTCCTTATTGCTTTGGGGTTTTTTTATACTTTTTTGGGGGGGGTGGGTGGCATCACTGCCCTCTGGTGGTTGTGGGTGCTACCCAGCCTTGCTTCTGAGAGCTGCTGCTTGATTTGAACTGCCAAGGCAGTAGGCTGCAGTCCTGCACTCAACCACTATGCATGCCACCAGGACTCAGCCCTGTTTTTTTTTTTTGGAGTGATTTTATTGGGGGCTCTAACAGCTCTTATAACATTCAATACATCATTTGTATCAAGCATATTTGTACACGTTGCCATCTTCATTTCCAAATATATTTTACTTGAGCCCATACTATAATCTCCTCCTTCCCTCTCCTTTTTTTTTTTTTTTATAAATGATTTTGTTGGGGGAAATCACACAACTCCCATCACAATCCATACATGTATCAAATGTCTGCAGGCCATATTTGCACACTTGTTGCCATCATCACTCTCACAACATCCTCCCTCCACTTAGGCCCCCAGTACCACTTAGGCCCTCAGTACCAGTTCCCCCTATTTCGCTTCCCTTGCCCCTTCCCCTGCCCCATGAAACCATGATAATTTGTAAATTGTTATTACCTTTTCATATCATACACTGTATTTTCTATAGATTTATATTATCTTGTTTCTCAAACCTAACATCTCATACTTCTATACTTTCAGAACAGAAGATTCATATCTATACTTTAGGTCTCTTTTGCTACTTACATTCCATCCCATCTGTACTAATAAGAATGTAAAATGCATAATATGCAGCACAAAATTGTCAGTTGGATGATTCCTTTTATATTTCTATATCATAGTGTTTCCATTAAAAACAAGTTTAATTATTCCTTTTTAAACAAACACAAATGTACAGTTCCCCTATGCCTAATATAATTTTAAGTACAGTAACAACTTTTGCCAAAATGGAGCTTCTTCCTGGAATACTCAGAGGATATAAATTATTTGTACTTAATTCTATTCTTGTTATTTTGTAGAAAAGCTGTGGTCCTAAAAATCCAGCTCGTGGTTAATATGCTTTCTGTATTATTGCTTTCTTGCTTAATATTAAGTTTGCATCTTTCTTTGTCCTCAATTTACAATGGTAAATATTCTACCCATGGTTAGTTTTAGCACCGATTTCAAATGAATAACTAAATTTGTTTGACTGTTATTGAAAGACCTAGCAAAACTTTTGCTGAGGTACCTGCTTTCTAATAGGGATAATACGAAGTGTAAATGATCTGTGTGTCACATTGAGTGAAATAAATCCAATAATTAAGCGTGCAGTTAAGCATACTCTTGAAAATATGTCACTTTGAGGACTATGGTGTACCCAAAACAAGTTATGGTGCATTCAGCCACCTCCTATGTGTGTGAACGTTGGAAAGTGTATAAAGAAAACTGAAGAAGACCTGATACATTTTGAATTACAGTATTCTAATGAATAGCATTGGCTTCTAGAAGCATGAACAATTTTATCTTGGAAGTGCGGCTAGAGTAATTTCTGGAAGTGAAGTTGGTGACTTAGTCTCATGAACTTTGGACACGTTATCAGGTGGGCTCCCTCTCTGGCGAAGGACGTCATGCTTGGTAAAGAAGTGGTCAGCAAAAGGGGACAAATAACCTCAATGTGACACATTGATGCAGTGGCTGGGACAGTTAACTTCAAACATTGCAATCACAGTGGCACGATGAGTCAGAACCAACTCATGTGCACCTACATATGTCAGATAAAATACCTTTGGTCAGTGAAGTGCCATAGGGAATAAATGAATATTATGGGAGCTATTGTGGGATACGTAATTCCTGGGTGGTGGAAACAATTAAAGATGTGGCTCTAATCAAAAGGTTGGCAGCTCAAATCCACCCAGAGTCATCTCTAGAAAGGACTGCTGATCTACTAAAATTAAAAAAAATAATTTTTAAAAAGTCATTGAAGCTCTGTTGTTGTTAGCAGCCATTGAGTCAGTTCTGACGCATAGTAAGTGTGGTAGTTATATAATCTGCTGTCCACTTGAGGCTATTAAGAATGAAAGGGGGGCTGAGCCCCAGTGGCGTAAATGGTTGAGTGCGGGACTGCAGCCTGCGGGATTGGTGGTTCAAATCCAGTGGTGGCTCTCAGGAGCAGCGCTGGGTAGCTCCCATGACCACCAGAGGGCAGTGATAACCCCCCCCAAACAACAACAACAACAACAACAACAACACCAAAAAAAAAAAAGAATGAAAGGTTGGAGTTTAGCCAGTCAATCAGGTTGCAGCTAGATGACCTCATTTGGACCTCTAAGAAGATAAATAGCTCACATTATGGTCCTTGTGAGTGACTCCTAGAGAAACAAGTGAGAAAGTAGGAGGGTGGATGGTTGTTTGATCTTTGTGTTCTGCTTTGGTTATCTGGAGCTGTCAGGTATGGCCATGAGTTTGCTGGGATGTTTTCTAGAAAGAAGATGGGAAGTTAAACTTTTGACCATTTTCTTGGGTTTTTGTCTTTGGTATTTCCTGTGTGAAATGATCAAAGTGGATATTGTTAATGTATATTTTGAGTTTGGGGGACAAAATAACCCCTTGAATTTCTCAGAGCCGCTTATTGAAATGGCTGACCAAAAGTCAAAAGGGCTGACAGAAAGACTGGCTCTGACTTGATGCTGTCAGAGGTCTAATTCCACACTTTGTATCAATGGAATAGTTTAGGTAAGGATTAAGATAAATTAAATAAGAATTGACTGTGACTTACTTAGGAATTGAGATTCTACTAGGCTTACACTGATTTCTTTTGCTTATTATTGTTGATATAATGATGGATAGAAATGATTACTGGAAAGTCTGAAATTAGAGAGTTAGCAAACCTTGCCTTCAGGCATGAAAATTTGAATATTTAAATTGGTTAGGGTATACCTGAAAAGAAGGCTCTGAAAAGATAAGCCCCACACAATGCTTTGGAGTACTCCTGATATTTGAATTCCGAGAGATTTTGCCTAGGTGGCTGTTAAAAGATTAAAGAAAAAAGAACTCTGGATTTTTTGAATTTTGAAATAGTGATTTTCCAGAAACTGGAAAATATGGAACCAGGAAAAAAACTGCTTTTTAGGACTGAATATTAAAGGGATACTGTTGAAATATTTGATAGGTGACCACCTGGATTCACATTTTGAATAGCATTGAAAGAAAAGCAGCAATAAAGAAAAGGGTCGAGTCTGGCCTCTGACACTCATGGACTTGGTTTACAAAGAATGGAGTAAAAGATGAGAGCAGGATGGCTTGTCTGAAGTTTATGACTCAGCACAAGGGGCTAGACTTGCTGAGTATTTGGGCCAGTGCACATGGTCGAGAGGTGAGGATAAATGAGGCAGCTCACATTGATTGACCAGAACCTTCCCTGGGGAAGAGAAGATATTTGCGCCTGTGAATTGGTGTATGATGCTACTGGCTTTATGGATACCCTGCCCTGATTTGACTTGGTTTATGGACATGGATTTCACGAGGTTCCACCTGGAATGAAGATTCTTTACAACAAAGGATATTATTGTCTCCTCAGAGCACTAGGCTGAAGTAAGTGAGCAACATAGAAATAGGGTCCCCCAAATGGGGCGGATAAAGGGATGAATTGGCTGGCTTACAAACTTTCATAAGTGGAAGAATATATTCATGTTTGTTACTTACGTGCAACTGTTAGACATAGGATATTGTTGTGTTGTTCATATATAGAATATTATGTTTGAATGAGAATTAGGCACATATTAAATTGTATGCATTTTAGTTTTATCTTATTAGTAACAGATATGATTATATTTGTGTTTTCTTTAAAATCATATATGGCTAATGATTTGGGCGAAAGTGTCAAGTTGACAAGGAGTGGTCTGTGGTAATTATATAATCTGCTGCCAATTAAAGGCTATCAAGGGTGGAAGGTGGGGTTTTGCCTGTCATTGAGGAGACAATTTGTTGACCTCATTTGGAGGTGCTCAGAAAATAAATAACTCGCTGGAGGCAGGACAGTGGCATTGAAACATTCTTGTTGATAAGCCACATGGAGCCAGAGCCCTGATGACATCCAGGGCCCTGCGACTGGAGGATTCACTTGGAGACCCACACCAGTGCTGAGATGCTTACACTGCCACTGGATCCACAAGACTTTACACCCACTGGCCTGTGATCTTCTTGCATTCAGCACTGTTGTATGTGCTTTGTTAGTCTGAAGAGGAATTTATAAATTGGTATGAGATATATGGGCTAATATGGGAAATATGGATTTGATCTGAAATGGGATGCTTTCCCAATATTCAATTGCTCTTGTATAAAGAACCCTTCCTTATACATGAGTGTCTATGAATTCATATCTTTAGTCTATGCAGACTAACTCAGTGACCCTACATACAACAGAAGCAAACAGCACCTGGTCTTCCATCATCCTCACAGTTGTCCCTATGCACGAGTCACCCATTGCAGTCATGTCAATCCATCTCCTTGAAGGTCTTCTTCTTTGCCTATGCCCCTCCACTTTGCCTAGCAGGATAGCATTCTCCAGGGACTAGCCTCTCCTGACAACATGTCCCTGGTATGCAACACAAAGTCTTACAATACTTGCCTGTAGGAAGCACTCCAGCTGTGCTTCTCCCAAGCCCTTATGGAACAATTTATTCTAATATGACAGATATAGAACAAGATGCACTAGAACTGAGTTGATGATAAGAAGCTGATTGTTAGACTTACTTGTTTCTTTTGAAGTAATTTGGAAGAGGAAATGTGTGACCTAGAATGAATCAATCAATCCAATAGGACTGAATAATGCAATCAATACCCCTGTCAGATTTCCAATGCTGTGAAACTTTGAGGAATGAGACTACCACATTTTTCTCTTGTGACATGGTGCATGGCAATAAAGTCATTTAATCACTCTAGCTTCAGGGTGCTTTGATTTAGTGCTCATAAAACTAAAAATCACTGCCACTGCGACAATTCCCATCTCCTAAAATCCCTGCATGTCAGAGGAGAATTACCTATGTTCTCCCTGTTGTTAGGGGGCTAGAAGATCTTATCTTTCTCCTGAAGGGCGACTGGTGGTTTTGAACTGCTAATTTTGAGCATAGGATCCCAATGTATATCCTATTAAACTACGAAGGTTACTGATTTAGTACTATCAAAGACTTAGAGCTTATTGATCCTTGTGAGTCAGTATTGACTCTGTGGCAGGGGATGCCTTTGATTTAATAATATAAAAGGGATCCTTGGTGATGCCTTTGCTAGGTAGAGGTTGCTAATGGAAACAAGGGTGGATCAAACCCACCAGTCCTTTTGTGGGAGAAAGACATGATCATATGGTTTCTTCAAAATTTGCAGCAGTGGAAAACGTAGGGGTAGATATGCACTCCCTGGGAGCTAATGTATAAGTTGTAATGGGACTTGACATGGGCTTATTTTGAATAATAACTATAAATAATACTTCTCTCAATGAGAAATTAGACTGGACTGCCTACACCATGGTATGTGTATCCACACAAATTCTCACCTACTGTACTATAGATTAGACAATCTATAAATCTTTGTCTCCTTTCCTTTAGTACTTGTGCACTGCCTTCGGACTCTGATTATAAATCTACATTCTGACAGAAAAAGTGTAAAAATGGCAGTTCTTTGCTGCTGGCTGAGGCACCCACAAAATTGATTGGGCGGCAGATGTATAATGGTTCCGACATTGGTTTTATGGATGCCACTGACCTTGTTCCTTCCCCATAAATGTCTGCGACCCGAGTGCAGACCCCTTTCTCTAGCTAGACTGATAACAGCGTAGGAAAATGTCAAGACAGGCACAGCCACAACAACACTCATGATGGAGGCTCACTCAGGTGACCCCTTCACGGTGTAGGAAATGCTTCCTTTATTTCTGAAAACTGCCTTTCCTCCATGTCTTCTCCAATTACTCCCACCCCCTGGAACTTGGTAATCCAAATCCCTTCTCAAACTTTGCATCTAGTTAACAAAATGCTGGATGAAACAGGATTTATTGCATGGATAGCAAATGCCATCTTTGTTTCTGAGATGCACAGCCCTTGGTGTGCATGGGGGCAAATGCCGGGCATAGACATTCCCTTGGGGGGGGTGGGCTTTCTGTAAAGAAATGTTACTGAATAGTTTGATGAAGCTGTGGTTGCTACCTCAAATCTGCCACAGATAGGGCAAATGCAGGGATAATATACGTCCAAACATCTCAACAATGTTAAGAGGTGCTTTTATTCATTTAATTTTTTTTCTATTTTTGAGATTAAAAATAATTGACCTTCTCCAGTTCTGAATCCATTATTTGTAAAAATTCCTGATACATGATGAGAACATTAGTTCTGTCATCTGCAATCCCTCCAAATAGATACATGCCTAATCAACATGGTAATTATAGATATTTCCCTAAACAATGTGTTTCACTGTCACCTTAAACATTTGTTCTGTTACATAGTCATTAAGAAGGTTATGAAACAACAAAACACTTTTTTCTCCTATTTTAAATCCTTTACAGCACACATGTTTAAACAAAGATAGTGGAGAGGTTTTAAATGTAAACTTCGGCACTTCTAGCATTTAAGAATTCCAAATGTTCCGGGTTAATTCTTTGTCATTTCAATATTCATGATCACCTGGGGAAGAATACTCCTTATTACTCGCTCAGTTATTAATCACTGTGAGTATGTGTAAAATGTATGCTTTCAACATCTGTATTCTTCAATGTAACTACACTAAAAGACTGCATTCGTTTATATTACTCAGGCATTTCCCATTACATTGAGAAATCAATATATCTTTTTTATAGTTCTAAGTTTTACGTGGTGTATTTGAGGTCATCATTCGGGCAATCAGATAAAGTATACTCCCAGCTAGCATCAGCAATGAGTTGCAATTAAAATCCATAACTATCAGCTGAGCCTGGTTAACTGTCAGAGCAGCTGTTGTGTGCCGGACTATGGCCCACGGGATTGAAGATTCAAATCCAGGAGCAGCTCTTCAGGAGCAAGGCTCCGCTTCCTTCTCCCATCAGGGCACTGATGCCACACACACACACACACACACACACACACACATACACACACACACAAAATCCATAACTATCATGTCTCCAAACATGATTAGGCTTATTAACAACGGAATATAACGTGTTACTTAAAAGAGGTCATTGTTCTAGCTAGCATTGAACTTTTAGGAAAACCACTGGAAATGAGAAGAAAATTGGTTGTAAATAACATGCGGAAATTGAACTTGGAGTTCTTATGTGAGCACAAGCCTCCACGTAAAGCCTCCCGTGGTTGTCCCGGTTACATTCCATAGCATCGGTGCTGATGACAATCACCCGACGCACAACCACCGTCCATATGGCACAACGAAACGCTGTCTGGCCTAGTGATTTCCACAGATCCAGGAGCACTCATTCTTTCTCTGAGTACCTTTTCCTTTTCTGCTCATAGAGAGTTATTTCAGAAAAAGAATTAACCTTTTCTGTCTTTTTCTTCTGAATACATAAAATGGTGCAAGAAATAGATTCCCTTCTCCAAGTTGAACTACTAAAGAGAAGAAAGCGCCGGCTGTGGATTTCAGAGGACGGTGGTGGCACAGTGGAAATAGACACAACTGGCTGCCAGGAAGGTGGCTGGAAGTTCTGAAGCACCAGCAGCTCCCATAGAGAAAGGCCCGGCTTTCTATTCCCATGAAAAGTGACCGTCACAGGAAGTCCTGCGGCGGTCGCTATGATTCAGCATGGACCCCCCCTCCCCCTCATGCCAGAGGGTTTGGTTTGGGGTGTGATTATTACTTCCACGCTAGATGTCTTTTTGATATCAATTTACTCTCTCCATTGAAAGGGACATTTTTGTCATATTAAGCATTGGGCTACTCACCACAAGATCAGCGGTTACAGACGCTCCATGGGAGAGAACTGAGACTGTGTCTTTCCATGAAGATGGACGAATCTCAGCATCTGAAAAGGGCTGTTCTTTTCTGCCCTGTTGAGGTGCTCTAAGCCAAACTCAACAGGATGGCCGTGGATTTGACTTTTGGTTTATCCCCTAGTGTTGATTTGGGTATATATTGGTTTTCCAGGGAAAAATATATATTTGGATTGTTAAAAGTAAAATTGTCAATAGAATACACTAATGGGGGCTGAGTCCTGGTGGCGTAAGTGGTTGAGCGCGGGACTTCGGCCCGCGGGCTTGGCGGCTCTCAGGAGCAGCGCTGGGTAGCTCCCATGACCACCAGAGGTCAGTGATTCCCTCCTCCCAAATATTATAATGGAAGACTGCAACATCATAGAGATCCATGGTGGCTCGGTGGGTGAGGGATCAGGCTCCTAACAAAGCTTGATGATTTAAAGCCAACAACAGCTTTGCCGGGGATGGGGTGGGGGTGGGGGGTGGGAGAGGGAGGGATAAGGCTTTAACAGTTTACAGTCTTGGAAACGCTACATAGGATCACCATGAGTTAAAATCCACTTGATGGCAGTTGGTTTAGTGTGGCAGTCACCTAATCTGATGTCAATCTGAGGATTAAGAGTGTAGGGGTGGAGTCTAGTCTGTCATTCTGGAGATAGACAATGAGATTTCTGTGTGGACATGACCTTCTCCTGAGAATACTGGAAAACCTTCTGTATTTCTCACTTGGAGGAGAGAAACTCATTGCTCAGTCCCTTGGAGATGCTCAAGTGACAAGACACCAGTCTGACTGTCTGGGAGACATTGCAGCTGATAAGACACATGACAGCATGCTGACAGACCCTGAGCCCTGGACACTGGAGGAGCCACGGGAGATTCTTGCCAGCACTGAGATGCTTCTACCACCACTGGATACACAAGACAGTACCCACTGGCTTCTGATTGTCCTGATGCCACTGCATGTGCCTCATGAGCACATGAGAAGACTCTATATACTGATATCAGACATATGGGTTAATATCAGACTTGTGGCCTTGTAATGGACTGGGTTGGGATGTATTCCAAATGTTCCATTCATCTGGTACATAAACTTCTCCCTTATATCCATGAGTATTTATGAATTTGTTTCTCTAGTCTACCCAGATTAACACACTTGGTTTAGATTTATAGAAACTTAAAACTATGGTAGTTTGCAAAGAACAATTTGTAATTCTTTATTTCATATAGAACTATGTTTACTATCTCTCACTACCTAGAAGAAAAATTATAAAACTATCAGTGCGGGTAAATTCCATTTAGTTATGATGTAGGAATTAAAATAAATGGGAATATAGAACTTAAGGACCTTATATTTAAACAAAAATATATTTCACTAAAGTTACTTTTTAGCAGTCCAGTAGAAGATAGCATTTTACACATTTATAGCCTCTAAACTACAGTAACTTATTTTTTTGCATTTGATGATTATTGAGCCCAAGCTAGAATGTATTATCACCTATATATTTGTGGCACATATTCTACTAGGAGATTAGAAGTTTTGCTATCCATAGGTGATTGAGAGATGATTGGTAGATTGTGGTAGTGTCGTGCATGGTATATAGGTTTCAATCCTGATTTCAGAATAAGATTTGACAGAAATACTGAAGCTGATGAATCAAAATGGATTGATTTTGAGACTTGTTTGATTTGGAGACACCATTTGAAGTGCTCTGTGTCTAGCAGAGCCTATTTGTTTGTGAATCAGATGGCAGAGGTGCTTAGAAATAACCGTGAGAACATGCACAGGCACCAAAGCTGCAAAGAAGGACCCAGACAGATAGCAAATGGAGTATGATACGAACCAGGCATAACTTGTTTCTGTGGTACATGTGGTTATCTTGAATCAAAGTTGGCTTGACAGCAGTTGATAGATCTAGCGATCTAACATTAATCTAAGTATATCATATATTTATCAACTATATAGTATCTCTTATTAAACCAGAAGATACGATACGTTAGGTCCAAAACTTACGTCCATTTTGTTCATTCCTGTATCTTCATATGCCAATATTTCTTGTATGAATATATGAACAAACGATAGATCTTATGCTTGATGAAGGCAAAAGAGACGTTAGGGAATCATATTTCCTAAGGATCAAAAAATAAGTAGAGAGCATTCTAGTATGATAAATATATCTTAAGTCTATCTCAGCATGCAAATGCAGTGAAGTTAAATTACCTGGCATGGCTCTTCTTTCCATTATCTTTGTGCCAAACATTGACTGAGTAGGGGCATGCAAATAAATAGTGAGGAGTCTAACTCCAGTTTGGTCAATTTTTCAATTTCACTGAGTGCATAAAGTGAGTCAGAAGCAGAAACAAAGAATCCTATGACAAGAAAGATGAACAGGCAAGATGTGTGTGGAAAATCCAGGCACGTCTAAAAAGAGGCACTCGTTGCTGTGGGTAAAAGCATTGGATTTCACATTTTTCAGATCATTACTTGTGATGACTGCTTGCTGTATATACCTGTGTACAAGCTGATCTGGAAGTCTGCCACAACACCTCATTTTATCACCTAAGCAGCATAAAAAAAGAGCTGGAACCTAAGCTTACACTCGTAGTATATACAGTAGTTCCCTTGTTTGTGTTAAGTGTCATGGACCCTGTGGGTTTTGAGTGGCCATTGCAACAGATTATCTAGTGGAAGGGTGCCTGGGAGGGAATGTTGACATCGTAAGATGCTAAAGAAGGATGGGAGCTAGAGGCAAGCCTGGCTTCTGCTTTGTAGGCATCTTCTTTGGACATATGTGAATTTGGATTCTCCTTCTCATTAGTGAATCTAAAGGTCAAGTGTGATGTGCACTCCATTTGCAGAGTAAACAATACCAGGATACTCACCCAAAATATGAACTTGGGAAGAACATCTTATAGGCTATTACACTAAGTGTTTGAATTATGCTGTTGTACAGACTGAATTTACTGACTGCATCCTCTCTTGTATGACATTAAGTTATTACTGCTATTGTTCAATGCTTTGCAATGTTAAGAAGGTATTCAAAACTCAGAGAAACCAGAAGTTTGACAGACAGTGATAGTACACAGTCCTATGTTAGCCTCACAATCGTTCCTCTATCTGATGTTTGTTGTAATCATGAAAATCCATCTCAAAGAGGGTCTTTGTATTTATTTTTTGCTGACTTTCTTTTCCTTTCTTTTTTTAAACCAAGGATGATGCCCTTCTTCAAAGATTGTTTCTTAATGACAACATACCTGAAGCATGTGTGACAAAATCTCAGTGTCCTGCTTTAAAAGGGGAAATCTTGATGTATCTCTTCCAGTACACCTGTGTTCATTCTTCTGACAGTCTGTGATACAGTCAATACTCTGCTCCAAAAAACAAATCCAATGCCATCAATGCCTTTTTGGTCTTCTCTATTTACTATCTACTTTACACATGCATCTGAGGTGGTTCCATGAATAAAATCAGGTGCACCTTTGTCCTTAGGGTGACATAATTTTTTTTAGCATTTTAAAGAAGTTTTTGCATCAGATATGGTCAATAAAATATGCCATTTCATTTCCTTCCTGCTGCTTCCAAGGGTGTTGATTTTGGACTCATTTATTTTAAATGACAAACTCACTATTTTCTTTTTAAATCATTTTTTGGGGGCTCATATAATTCTTATCACAGTCCATCCATCCATCCATTATATATCAAGCACATTTAAACGTGTTGCCCTCATCATTCTCAAAACATTTGATTTGTTCTTAAGCTCTTGGTATCAGCTCCTCATTCCTCAGCATTTTCTATATATACCATGTTATTCAGTTATTGAGTTTTGATGATTTTTATGTTTATTTTTATTCTTTGGCAAAAAAGGTGTACCTGAGACTTATTTTTTAAATCTCTGTTAGTAAGCGGCTGATGACCTGCTCATTTTCAGCCTGCAGGTCGACGTCCCCTGTATGTCTCTGATTGTCAGAGTTCCACTGTTCTAATTCTGTTCTTCGGCATATCGCCCAGTTGCTAAGATAATTTGTACCTTGTATAGACGGAAAATATATGGAAAAATGATTCAACCCAGACACCTAACTCTTCTGATTTTTCACTCTGATGTAGCACATAAGCTTGTTTGAAAAACTGCCTCTTTAAAGATAGCTCAGGTGCCATCCCGTTTTCTTAGCCTTCAAACTTAAACAGTGGTCTGAGTGAATTAAAGAAAAAAGGAGGAAAGTGAAACTGAAATGGAGTCTTGTGACAAACAAGTTCGCTTCAAATTAATAACACACACACACACACACACACACAAGTAGCTCAGGTAAATAGTTTAATTGACCTCTCTTTCCTTCCCTGAAGATAATCATATTAAACATCTCATGTTCTTGCTGTGAAACTTATTGAATAAAATATTAGAAAATCACTTATTAAACTGAGTCAGTGAATGCTATTGAAAGCATTGTTTTCCTTATTGTTTTCGTTGTAATTATTCATGAAAAAATTTATTGGAATGATTCATAATCTTTTTATAATTATTAACTCACCATCTGAATTTTGTATAGAAACAACAGCTAACCACTTGGTAAAACAATTGCCCACGATGTACTTATTAAGAAACAGCTCAGAGAAGTTCAAAAAATTGCCTTCAGGCAAGCATCTAGTAAAAGGCAGTGTCTGGCAGCATATTCAGCTGTTTACAAGTGAAGTGTCCTGCTCTTTCAGCAGTCATATCTTAACTGTGTAACAGCATGAGTCCCTGTCAAGGTACTTCTTAGGTGTGTAGATGGCCATGGTGTTTTTGGAGTGAAACAGGATGTGCTGCCATGTGCCTTCATGAATTGGAAAACAAATGATAACAGCAATATCCACCACTTCAACCTCTTGAACAATCACTTACCTCCACCATTTATTTGAAGTTTTGCCTCTCCAAAAGTCTCAACTTGTGATTTCATACATTATACATCTACTGTTATTTGCTATGAGTCCTAATGTGATACAATGAAATGCTGCTAGATCAAGTGTCATTTGCTGGACAATTGGGTTTTCCAATATGCTGAAATCCATTGTACATTATATACTTTAGAATAAAAGAGGGAAAAAAGCCCACTGCCACAAAGTCCAATATGACACAGAGTGTGCCTACTAATTTGGACAGCCTCATCATTTTCCAAAGGGTTTGTCTCTCCAACCTCGCGATTAGCGGTTCACAGCTTGTCAAACTTTGCCACCAAGCTTCTTACATGACAAACTGAAATTCCAAACTCTCTGCCATTGAGTTGATTCTGACTCTTTCTGACCCTATTGGACTGGGTAGAATTGTTGCTGTGAATTTATGACTGCAAATCCATGCAGTAGTGGAAAATCTGATGTGTTTACTGCTGAGAAATATGTAGCAGCTCAGTAGATAGCCATTATCTTACCACTGTTCCTCCATGGAACACTCCATACACTTCAGATTTCTTACACTTTCTCTGATGAAAAAGTCTTTTAAAGCTGACATCTTTAGAAAGTGCCTACGCCATGTTCATTCAATAAATTTTATTTTGTTGTTGTTCATTTCTGTGTTGAAAATATCTTTCCATGCAAGTTCAAATCAATAAAATTGCCTTAGATCTCAATTGAAGGTGATTGGGGAATCCACTAATTTTCATCACATAATTAAAGCTCCTAAATTTTCTTCTAATCTAAATAAGCAGATGGTAAGTATACATTTTGAAACAATTTTTGTATTACTTTGTGTTATCACACAATAAATGGGTAAGCAAAATAACTAACCCTCCTACATATTTATTAACTCTTTTAAAAAGAAGTCTAGAAATTACCCTAAAAGATATTTCCTCCTCATTATTGAATGTCATACTCTCAGAATGGCTATGAAGCAGCAAAAAGTTCATTTTTAATTGTGTGTCAACTTGTCTAACCTAAGAAAAGAAAAGTGAATTGTGTAAAAGCATATTAATATGCTGAATGCCTGACTCATATTTCTCAGATAATTAGTGGAGATCATTTCATGGTGGGTGATATGGGGACTGTAACATTATGAACTATCATAGCGTTTGAGTTTTAATGAATTTATGGAGTCATTTGGGGAGTATACTGCATCACTAACTATAAAAGGCTAATTTTCATGTATTTTACAGCTAAAGTATAAGATAAACTTAAAAAATTATCTAAATGCCTCTGTGCACACCATGTTCCCCAAAATATGTATAATTGAAGTCACTGGTGTGCATGTTACAAAAATGCTGCTGTAGATAACAATCTTTAAAATGTTACTTTTGTCTTTACAAAATTTGATATGTAGGGGTTATTTCTTAAATTAAATTGCCATTCTGATTGATAAGTGGAATTGGATAGTTGTATTTGCTTTCATAATGTGTGTGTGTATATATATATGTGTGTTTGTATATATATATATATATACACAAAAAAAAATTCAACTTCAATACACCTCTGAAGAGTAGGGGCATAACTTACTTTTCACAATTTTCTCTCATTTCACTTTCTGTATTAGACAGTATGGCATGAAATCCATCAAAGAGAAAAACTGGGGAAAACACACACACATACACACACACACTGCAACTCCAACGATAACATTATAGACATATAAATCAAGCTATGAACTCTGTAGTGCTGACAAAAATATGAATAATCTTTACTCAGTAACTGAATCACGTTGATTTCTTTAAATCAATAGTTCAGTGAACCTGAAGAACAATGTTCAACTACCCGCATAAACATAATCTATTTTATGCAGTGTACTAGAATCTGCTACATATCAGGACTGACTACATCTGTTAAAAAATGTCTTTAGAATACAGACCACTTAAATACAAAACACTTGCAACAACAAAACTTCTACAGATTCACTGGGTCATTCCTCTTTTTGAGTACATTGTGTAGGGCCTTAAAACTTTTTTGGGGAAAAACAAAATCAATAATCTTGATAAGACTTAGAAAACAAACAATTTTTCAAACTCCTCTTTTCTAATAAAATAACAGTAGTATATTCTTATAGGTTATCCTTTAAAAAACAGAACAATTACAGAATATATTGCAGATTGCTTTGAAACTTTTAGATGGAGAATATTCAAAAAGATTTTAAGAGTGAATTATGCTTTCAACTCATGTACAGGTTTGAGTCCAAAGATATAAGCCATTGCTGGTTTTAACTGGCATTATTTCAGTAAGGGAAGCCCCACTTGGAAATTAATTGTCTTCTTTGCCTTTAAAAATGTCCATTGACATATTAATTTGGGTGCAAAAAGGAGGCTACTGTGTATAGACAGTGATCATTCTAGGTCACTCTTCAGTAGGTCTTACACCTCACGGAAAGTTATTGCTAAGTATTTATTCACCCTCTGTTGAGTCCATTGTGACTTGTAGCGACTTGTAGTATATAGATTTTCTGAGCCTATAAAACTTTCTTGGACCAAACAGCCTCATCTTTCTCTGAAAGATCCTCTAGTAGGCTTAAACATGTGGCCTTGAGGTTAACAGCACAGTATCCCCCTCATTAAATCATGTCCACAATTTTGCTATTGAGTAATATTTAGGAGAATTATCTACAGCTGTACCTAAAGCCACCCGATAAGAGGATCTGCAAAGAGAGATTGTGTCCGTGTCCCTGCCCATAACAGTGCAACTGAGAAACATAGTGGATTTTCTCCCTTACAGCTTTCAAACGCTAATGAATTTTTTATTATCTTTCATTTTATTCCATGTAGGTTTATTCTTGCTGATAACATGATCTATTGTTCTCTGAGACCTGGTGAGATTGCCATTTCTTAAACAGACAGCACTTATTGGAAATTAAACCTCTACTAATGTATTATAATTATTACTTGAGGGTAATTTGCTGTTCCAGCAGGGAGTCACAGCCAATGCGATGGTAGCGTTTCTTCCAGGAAGCTGTTACTATTTCTTCTGTGCTGAAACCCCATATAATAGATCTTGCCTCAGGCTGATTAATGATTTCAGAGCTGGAACAGTGATTTGTAGCTAAATCAGTCCTCACTGGAGGAGATTCAGGGTTATTTCAGTCAATACTGTTAAATAAGTGTAAACAGTAACTTCTGGTGAACACGCGTGTAATCTTGTAGGTAAGAAAGAGAGCGGCAATAAAAGGAAGTAAATAATGACCAGCCTGACTCCCGTGCATTTCATTTACGCTTAGAAGAGACACGGCGGGGAGACGCGCTGCAGAGTCATCAAACCCCACGAAATGACTGCGCCGCAACACATTTTTCTGCATTGAAAAAGCAATTTCCCGAACAAGTAAAAGCAAATTGAGCTAAGTGCCTAAAATAAATCAGCATCTTCCCCTTGCTTCTTTAGTTTATCTCACCTTCTTTGCTCCAGAAGAAACCGGACCAATCACTCCGAGTGAAACTTGAGCTCAACGTACTTGAAGGAAACAAAGAAAAAGGCTTCCATCAAGACGCAGCCCTGGAAGTATGTGGAAATGCAATGCGATTCAAGTGACTCTATCTCAGGGATGAGCTTCCTCTCTCATAATGCCAGGACGGTAACCTTGATGACCCTTTGCTCTAAGGACTGCTACCTGGAAAATAAGTGAATATAGTCTATTCTAGCCACTCCGTTTAACTCCTCTTTGTTAACACAAGGTCAACATCGTTATAACTATATCTCAACCCACTATTAGGGACCTTCAGATGCATATTCCAACATGCTTTCCTCTAAATCACCTGGACCCCCACTGTTGATTGATTTTACAACAGAATATGAGAGTTACACACCTTTTGGTACACGCTGTTTGTCTAAGGTTTCTTGACATTTCACTGACAAATCAGTCAGCAATTCCTGTGTTCACATAACATACTACAAGAAAGAAGGAATATGTGTGTATTATAAGGCAATGCTCTAGACAGGCATGTAGTATGACCACAGGCCTTAGAGATATCCTTTAAGTTACTATGATAACTCGTTTTTGGAATAGACATGCTTCATGAGCTATGACTTCTGGTAGGTTGCAAAAACCCCCAAGAGCAATGATAATTTAATTGTGCAAAGATAAAATATTCTCTCTAATAATATGTCTGGGTCTTATTATGACCCTGAATATGGCTGGGTATAAACTAGTATCTGATTCTGGGTACTTGAAATCAAATTCGTGGGTTCATGTTCTACAGAGGATTTATTTCTCAGCTTGAAAGTACTTGAAACTACATACTTAACTATATGGAAAAAACACAGTATAAGGATTGGGAGGATGTTTACCCACACAGGAATATGCAGATGACACAACCTTGCTTCTTAAAAGTTAAAAGGAATTGAAGCGTTTGCTGATCAAAATCAAAGACTGCAGTCTTCACTAAGAATGACAGGGAATTGGAGAGAAAGAAGAACAAGAAAATCTGTCTTCATCAAAGAATACATAGGATCTTCGTGTATGTGTGTGGGCATCACTACCCTGGTGGGAGCAGGAGGCCCAGCCTTGCTCCTGGAGAGCTGCTGCTGGATTTGAACCGCTAGTCCTGTGGCCTGCAGTCCTGCACACAACCACTATGCCACCAGGGCTCAGCCCAGGATCTTCTTTGAAAACTTAGAATGGTGATCTTTTCCCTCAAGTACTTCACCCTATTATGAGGTGAAAACAGTCACTAAAAAAGGACATGATGATGGGTAAAGTAGAAGGGAAGCAAAAAGAAAAAAAAAAAAGGAGATGGTTGACACAGTGATTATAATAATGGGGTCGACCAATGCAGTTTTAGGGACTACGAAAGGTCAGGGAATGACTCATTACATTAATGCACTGTGGGTTGAAAACAGTGACTTGGAAGAGTAGTTATTGTGACGTAGTAGGATATGAATTGAGCTTCCCTGAAGTCAGTGGCTTGAATCCACCCAGGGCTCTGTGGAAGAAAGGTGAGTGGATATACTCCTGGAATATTTAAGTCTCAGGAAACCAAAGTCAAAGCTCTAGTGTGTTATACAGTGAGTTGGAATCTACTCGATTGCAGTAAATTTTAGAAATTAGCAGAGTTCTTTAGAGATGATTTGGAATTGGTAAAAATACCCAAAAATTTATGAGGGGTCCGATTTTTCCTATCCTTGTTGTTCTAGCTTTTATGTTAGCCCATTCTACTGGTGTAAAATGATATCTTTATGTATTGATTATATTCCCTTAGTAATGGAAGCCATTGAATATACCAGTATTTACAATTGACATTTTTTGTTGTTACCAGGAGTACTTACTTACTGGACATGAAAAAAAATCTGTTTAAATAATTTATCCTACTTTAATTTGATAATTTTCTTTACATATTTTGCTATAATTTTCTATATTTTGGAGACAAGTCCTTTTTCATGCATCTTTAAAATTTGTTGTTTTTTCAATTCTTTTATAACATACTTTGATGTACAAAATTTGTTTTAAAATGTTCTTTTTAACAGTTGTATTATATATAAACCAAACACATAGTACTCAATGGTTAAGAATATAAAAAATAACAGTGCAATAGAAGCAAACATGTTTAGAGCATTTTCTTCATGCGACCAGTTAGCTTCTCAGCCTCCCCTGCAAGGACCCTAAGAAACTATTCACCTCATTGTTGTCTCAATCAATTTATTTCTCCTGTATTTCATATAGACACCATCATAAGAGAAAAATCTAATATGACAACAAAATACATATAGAAAAATATTATTCCAAATAAACATAGAAAAATATCATTCTGAAAGCAGAAGAAATAAAACCTAGAACAAATTTAAAAGAAGGGAAGGGAAAACAAAGAATATAATATTTTAAATTTTAACTGAAATGTATCCTTACTAATCCACTTTCCAATAGATTCTATCAGAGAATAAGGTTATTCACATCAAAGTCTATAGTATGGCAGAATTAACTGGAAGTTTATTCAGTATGAGGATTCTGCAAATGCATTTTGGGCTTTCCCTGCCATTGGTAGCATTCTGTAAGGAAGGTGCTCAGAATTTAAGCTCTCAAACAATTTAATCTTCTGATTGTGGATTTTATTTTTTTAAATCCTTAGATTACAGAGGCTGGCATGTTGTGTCTGTGTGGAATTAGATGTGACTCCACTTAAATAGCTTCTTCTTTTAAGACCAAATTTTATGATGACAGATATTATTCTTTCTGATAGGGAGACCATCTGATTTTTTTTTTACCATGCTTTGCTCTGGCACCTATATCTTCAGTGATCTTTTCATGAGAGCAAATATTGAACAGGGTCACAAATAAGAACTAATGTTCTTCCAACGAGATTGGGCACGTTCAGGGTGGTATGGTCATAGATGAAGTGGTGTTCTTCAATCAAGGTTTATAATACCTGCTCAAAATCTATTCATACACTTAAATTTTCTATGTACCTCCCCGGTTCACTCTAGAGGCAGAATTGTTGGCTTCAATTCAGCCAAATTTTGGTAAATTCCAACATATCGATTTTCCTTTGCTAGTTCTTTGTATGATATTCCATGAAGCCTTTCCTTAACCCAGCATCATGAATTCAGAAATATATATATATATATATATATATCAATCACTGCCCTTGTGGGAGTAGGAAGCCCAGCCTCAGCCCTGCCTCTGGAGAGCTGATGCTGGGCTTGAACTGTCAACCCTGTGGGCTGCAGTCCCACACACAACCACTATGCCACCTTGGCTCAGCCAAATATTTATTACTGGATTTTTATTAGTTCGTATATGTATGGGTTTTTCCTCTGCACAACATGTTTGTGATAAATGGATAACCTTAGACACATTCACTCAGTGATAAACATCATGTTTTCATAATATTGCATTTCAAATATTATCTAATCAAAAGAAGGGCTTCCAGGTGGATTTTCTTGTTAAGTTCAATTCAAGGCAGTGAGGAAAACAGAGATTGATATTTCCTACTGCCATGGACTTGGTTACCATTCCTAGCAAACATACATGACAGGATATAACTGTATCTTTGGGTACCTGAAACTGTACATCTTTAAAGAAATTGGCAGCTTCATCTTTCTTGGGTGAAATGACTGATGGGTCTCTGCCATGGATCTGTTCTTAGCAACCCAACACTTCATCTACTCTATGACCAATATCCCTCATACATCAATCTGGGAGCTTTGAGATTGAGTTTTCTCTTTTTTTCTTATATTATCCCAGAGAAGTATGAATTCATTTGGGTGCATGACATTTTGCCTTGGGAATTCCAAAGGGGTGATATTATAAATATTTTCTTAGAAGACACAGGACATCATAACACTTCCTGGATAGAAGAGTCCTGTAAATCGAAAACTACATTGATGAAAAAATCAGGAAAGTTGATCCAAGGATATCTTACCCGCCCCCCACCCCCCCACCATCATGACAATGCATATTAGGAAAGGTTGCACATGATGACTGTGTGGAGAAAACTTTTTCAAACACACTATAGACCTGATCTTTTCTATTCACGTGTCTTTCCTAAAATTGAAAAAAAAAATGATTTAAACTTTGGGAATTTAGACTGTGGACGGTCACACAATTGCTGTAATGTAGTGTGAACCGGGGCACACATTTTTCAGAGAACGCCAGAAAGGGAAAAAAAAAAACCCACTATCTTCAGAAAAGTAGAGACATGGATGGAAGGTACATGGAGGGAAAATAATTTGCTTCTTGATATTTTTGTTATAAAAGTCACTACTTGATATTTTTATCTAATAAAGTAAGCTGATTTTTACAATTTTACAATTTTACATAGCCTCATATCTTTACATATAATAGTAAGTGTGCCCATGTGTATACACAAGGAGACTAAAAACATCCATTAAAAATAACAGTCTATAATTGATCAAGAATTAACGAGGGGGGGCGGAGTTGGGGGAGAGGAGTTTACACCAAGTGCTCAAGTAGATAATATTTTGGAAATGATTATGGTGGTATATGTAAAAAGAAGCTTGAAACAATTGATGTTATATGAGTTGCAAGAGTCCTAATAAAATAATTTTTAGAAATCCCTAAATATTTAATTCCAATTTTTAAATGTGTTGAAACTTCTTCCCCTATGCATATACCAGCCTTATGAACTTGAACTTTAGCTCTTACTATATATCCATAGACTTCCTTTACCTATCTCTGGCCCCCAAATTGTTATCCTCACCATTTCAATTGTTTATCAACTATGAAAACTATATTTTGTTCTAAAATGCTTTCTTTTTATATACCTCTTTGCCATAAACACACACACACACACACACACACAGAAAAGACTTTCTCCATGATATATTACCTCTTACCTGCCTTTAGAAAACACCTAATGAAGTAATAGATATTTTGAAATAAGGATGTGAAAAATAATCTACTACTTAACTCTAATTGAGTTTCTATTATGTGAACACCGGTAAAATACTGGTACCTTATCTCCTCCCAGAGCCATCTCTTAAGACTTCATTAGAATTTAGGATTACATTGAAATACATATAGAACTCTTACACCTGAATTCGTTATAAGTTACTGATTCATAGTAACCTTAAAGGACAGGGCAGAACTTCTTCTTCTTCTTCTTCTTCTTTTTTTTTTTTTTACATTTCAAAGACTATAACTATTTACTGGAACAGAAAATCTCATCTTCCTCCGGCAGAGCAACTGGTAGGTTCAAAATCCTAACCTTGTGGGTAGCATCCAACACGCAATCCGCGGCGTCGGTTAATTTTTATATTGAATGACCCCAACTGGCAAGTGCTCACCATTGATATACAGCCAGAGTATGAAAACTAGAACTCTGATTTAATGAAAATTGTCACAACACCAACAAGTGAATCCTTAAAAAGGCATATTCCTTAAGTTAATAGAGCAAAATAACAGCAAAAAAATAAATAAATAAAAGTAACATTGTTCATGGTTATGCAAAATTGTACAATGAGATAAACTTACCTAAAATCCATCATACAAAACCTATTAATTCATTGACTCATAGATGTAGAAAGCATAGGACATTAAGGTTCTAGCTTTTTTATAAAGTGTGCAAATTATTAGTTGAGTGACATTGAAATAGTTACTTTCTTCCATTGTATCAAATTATATTAACAGCTCCCTCAGGAAATTCATGAGATTAAACAAGACAGTTGTGAGAAAATTCTGTCAAGAGGTAAAGCATGATGCTTTATCTGACCTAGATATGAATCAAATAAGTCCAAGTTAAAAGAGAAAAGATAAGGATAATTATACTTACTATATAAATTAATTTAAATTGAAATGATTATTTTAAAATTTTATAAAGTTTCATAGAGATGCAATAATATAAAACAAAATAGTGGTAGAATTTATACATATTCAAATTATTTTTAAATATTTCGAATTAAAAAATAGTCAGTTTTGAGAATGAAGGGCATTTTTGGACTCATCTTTCAACAGTAGATATTGAGTTTTGTTGGTCAATGGTGGAATCTAATGTAACATAGCATTTCCATTATATTTATTTCTTCATAATCAATAATATGATATATCAACTTAAGCGTTGATTTTTTTTCTCATTACTGTAACTTAAAAAGGTAGAATTGTTCTACAGAGAGAGGTTTCTGTGGAAAAGCAAGTGTATGAATTAGTATTTAGTATTATTTATTTTTAAACATTTTATTGGGGGCTTGTACATCACTTATCACAATACATACATACATATATTGTGCCAAGCACCTTCAAATGCCCATTGCCACCCCTTTATAGAAGGATCACAGAGAGGAGATGGGCCAGTCAGGTTGCAAAGAAGTAAGGATGAAGCATATAATTTTCCTCTAGTTCTTAAAGGTTTTCCCCCGCATTCCCCACCCCCAACTATCATGGTCCTAATTCTGTGTTACAATCCAGCTTGACTGGAAGAGGTACACTGGCACAGATGGGAACTGGTAACAGGGGAACCCAGGAAAGATGAACCCCTCAGGACCAGTAGTGAGAGTAGAGTATCTTGTTTTAATGTAAGAACAATCCTGAGGAATTCTAGGATACCACATAAGCTTCTGTAACCAAAAAAACCTAACTGAACATTAATAAAAAGCATGCTGCTCTATATTATTAATTACTTAAGTCTTGTGTATTTTAAGACTCATCACTTGTGTTATGACTGGATTGCAACTGAAAATTTCACTCAAATTAATTAGGAGGTGGGTGTTTTGAATTATGCCCAAACTGTCAATTAACATTTGTTACTTTTGGAACAGGTGTTAAATAATTAATTGTAAAGTGAAGAAACACAGTTTGTTTTATAATGAGAGCTGTGAAAAAAATGCCCACAGCCTAAACTAAAAACAGAAGTGTGAACAACAACAATTTAAAAAACAAAAAAGGACAAGAGGTCTAGATATAAGGTATTTTTTAAAACTTTCAGATCATTATAATGACATTACAAAAAAATCTCATGGAGTAATAATGACACAGTGATTAAGTACTTGGCTGTAACATAAAGACTAGGAGTCCAAACCAACCTATTTCTGCATGGGAGAAATATGTGACAGTCAACTCCTGTGACATCATGGTCCTGGAAAACTGTGGGACAGGTGTCTGCTTTAGAGGACAACTGTGATTTCACTGGATAACAAAGGTTTGGTTTTAGGGGATGACCTAAACCCCTAATCTCTAGTAGTCTATTGAATGTCCAAAGTGGAATGTAAGAATGAATCTAGGGAAATTGTCAAAAATGAAATAGAATGCATAAATATTAATATATGTGGCATTAGTGTAATAAAATAGATAAGGAGTGGCCATGATTAGTCAGAAATGATATGGTTTACTAAATAAGCCAGGGATGCCTAATTGAAGAGAAATATTTATATTCACGTCAAGAACTTAAAGTATCAAGTAAAGTACTATATGTGATAGAATACTATCTATACAACTACAATTAAACCACTTGATACAATTATTATTCAAATTTACACACTGATATCAATATGAAATTTGAAAAAATAGACTAACACCTTCAGTCTGAAATGAATCGGCCATGTAATCAAGATGTAGTGATCATTACTTGTGATTGAAATGCAGAACTGGAAACAGAGAGTAAGGATAAAGTACGTGGGAAACATGGCTGTGGTGATAGAAGCTAAACTGAAGAGCACATGATAGAATTTTGGAAAATCAACTACTACTTCATTGCATATTCTTTTGGTTTATTTTGAGGCTTTGTAATCAACAATATAAGAATCGGTGCATTGCATTGGGTAAAATTGCTGCTCACGACCACTTTAACATATCGAAAGTCAAGAATGTCACTTTGTGAATGAAGATCTGTCTAACACAGACCATATTATTTTTTTTTCATTTCACGTATATATGAAAGTTGAATACTGAATAAGGAAATCCTTAGAGTTATGCATTTGAATCATGGACACTGAAGAGTATTAAAAAATAACATTGACTGTCGAAAGAACCATCAGATGTGTCTTAGAAGATGTACGGTCTGAATATTCTGGAGAGGCAAGGATGGCGAGAGCTTGTCTTACCTGTTTGGAGATAATATCAAGAGACACCTGTCCCTGGAGACTGACATCATGATTTGGAAAAGAGCAAGGCAGTGAAAAGGAGGAAAGTATTCCATAAGGCGGATTGATACAGTGGCTACCACGGTGGGCTCAGACTTAAGAACAAGGTCGTGGATCACACAGGACCCAGTGCTGGTGTCTTCTGTTGTACAAAGAGTCACTATGAGTAAGAAATAGCAGGATGATAACATAATAACATGCCAGGGGACAGCCTCAGATGTAATAAATACATAGGAACCAACTAGACAATGGAGATGCTCAGCATAGCCAAACAAAGTCAGAGGCTGACTGTAGATCAATTCAGCATGAACTTAAAGAAAAGAAAAACAAGTAATAAGAAGAGCCACAATGCCACGAGCACTAGGCGATATCTGAATTTAGGGATCATCTTTAGAACATATTTGAGTTACTGAACAGGAATATCGCAGAATGACTTGAAGAACATCACACAGCAGGGGAAACAGAGGGCAACATTTAAAAGGCAGGAACAAAGAGAAAGACCAAGGTGGACTTGGACACTTACTCTCGATTGTAGAGTAAACTGAATTAAGATATGATAAAATGAGACTGCTAAACAGAGTACTTCAAAAGGAAGTTCAAAAAGACAAAGTAAAGCATTATAATAACATAGGAAAAGGCTGGAGTTAGCGAGAGAAAAGGGAAAGATATGCTATTTGTTGCTGAAAAAAATAGAAAGAAAGATCAAGCTTCAACTGACAATATTGAAAGATTCCATGGACAAAATATTGAATGATACATGACAAAAGAAGATGGAATGTATATCAAGAAACTTTGCAACAAAATAAATTGTTAGGCATTTAGATACTTCAAGAGGTAGCATTTAACAAAGAACTAATGGAATGAAGGGGGACGTCCAAGTTGAACAGAAGACACTAAGACAAACAAGGCTGGCTAAATGGAAGGAAAAGCAGTTGAAATGTTTCAAGTAACTGCTGAAGCAACGGAAGCACTCATGAGCCAAGGGTAAGAAATTTGGGAAACTCTTACCTATTCAACAAATTGGATGAAATCCATATTTGTGCCCATTCCCATGAAAGGAGACCCAGCAAAATATGTCAACTAGCAAAACTTATATTAATATTATATTCAAGTAATATCTTACTGAAGATAATTCCATAATAGATATATCTGTACAGCTGCCAAAAATTGAAGTCATATTCAAAAGAAAACTTCAAAAGAGAGTTATCATGACTGATATCAAATGGACCGTAGCTAAAAACAGAGCATACCATAATACTATTTCCTTGTGTTTTATTGGCTATGCAAAGACATTCAGTGGTATGGATCACAACAAGCCACACATGTATGATATTTTTTTTATAATGGGAATTTCAGATTTTGCTCAGACTAAGAGATTGTATATCTTCTTTGAACACAACAAGAGGGTAATGTATGTTTTAAAATAAATTTTTAAAAGGCGTGGGTCCAGGTTGCCTCTTTGAAACTTACTCAGTCTGCATGCTGAGAATGTAATTTTAGATACTAAACCATAGAAAGCATAGTAAAGATCATTAACTACTTGTGATAAGCAAATGAAATAGCTTTGCTTGCTGTAGGCAAAAAGAATTTATTGATAATGGTCAAAGACTAGAGTTTTCAGGAACAAAGTGCAATATAAAGAAAACACAGAAATGCATATTTGGAATAATAGACAACATAATTATAAATGGAATAAAGACTGACATTGTTAAGGAATTAAATTAACTTGGATTCACAATAACTATTTAGATAATCAACACATAAAAATAAATCAATGAACTGCACTAGACCAATCTATCCCTTAAGTACTCTCTATAATATGTGAAAGAACAAAGATGGTACTTTAACTATTACGGTATTTTTGACCCCACTCATGGCATTTCAATTAACTCATATAAATATGAATGCTGTGAAACAGTTAAGAAAGATGTAAGAAGAATGAATACATTTAAATTATGATATTGATGAAGAATATCAAATGTATAGTGGGCAATTAGTAGAACTAACAAATTTGTTTTGGAAGAACAATAGCAACTGTCTTCCTTTGAACTTAGGATCACAAGTAGTTTGGACAAGTTCCCAGGTAGGTCTGTTCTCTGGAGAGAGTCATCATGTGTGGTAGTGGCTCAGTGAAACAGAAGAAACCCTCCAGCGGTTCTCAACCTGTGGGCCATGACCTCTTTGGGGATTGAACAGCCCTTTCATAGGGGTTGCTAAGACTATCAGAAAGCACATATTTTTTTGAAGGTCTTAGGAATCAAGATATCACTCCATCCATCTCCAGATGGGTCCTTTCACATGCAGATACGCCCACATACAAGTACCTGTTTTGATGACATCATTGTGTATGCGACATGGTTAGCGCCATAATGCACTGTGTGGAGAACAACTACTGGATAAAGAGCAGTTACAGTGTTGAAAGCAGCAGTGTTGGAGTTAAATGAAACTTCATGAATAATAATTACTGGGTAAATGCAAAATCATGTACCTAAAATCATCAACTACTGCAGAAAAGAAAAGAAAATATCCGCACCATGGAAACTTAATCTGGATGTTGATTGGTCTTTTTATATTCAGCTGTGGCTGATGTGAATACTGCCCCCTTGTGATCGTAACAGGTATGTAAAAAGACAGAATTAAATCACAGGAAATTTTTAATGAAGTGTATTGACAGAACTCTGCCATGGTTCATCTTTTGTACTATTAAAGCTACTGTTATATATTATTTTCATTCCATGAAAATGGATCAGGTAGAGAAGAATGTTGCACAAAGAAAATAGAGTGAGGGATTTTTTTTTTTTGGGTGGGGGCATCACTGCTCTTAGAGTGAGAATTTTTTACAGTATGTTTTTTACCTCAATAATTACAGCATTAATTGAGAAACTGCAATGTGTTATTTGTTGTGAAGTTCTATCAGCTGAATCTGTAAAGCTGAACAAACTAAAGTGCCATTTTTGAAGATAAGCATCTGAACTTTTCCAGCAATGTAATCAACCGAAGCACAGCCGATGGACTCAAGAAAACTAGACTTGATACTAGTGGCAGGTACCATACACAAGATGTAGCAGCCATCGAAGCTTCATATTTGGTGGCACTCAGAATAGCCAGCTCTCCCCTCACAGAATTGTCTCAAATCATCACTGAGGATTTACTGTTGCCAGTGGCCAAAGACTTTGTTTGAGTTTAAGATCAGAGATGAATTTGTTACAAAATTTAGTGCAATTTCCTTATCTAGTGACACTGTTCACAGAAGAATAGATGTCTAATGATATTTTTGATCAGGTAATGCAAGAAATTAAATTAAATTAAATCACTTCCAATAGTTAGCATCCAGCTTGATGAATCTATAGACATTGTAATTTTATGTGAGGTATATTAATGATGGCAACTTTAAAGCTGAGTTTCTTTTTTGCAAATCTCTTGAAACAACTACTGCATGGGATATATTCAGCACAGTTGGTTCATTTCGGAAAGAGCACAAGATCTCTTGGGAAAAGGTTTGTGGTGTTTGCACAGATGGTGCTCCAGCTATGCTGGGATGTCGATCTGGATTTCAACGGTTCGTAGTAAATGAGTCACCAAAAAGTCATTGGAACTCACTGTATGAATCATCAACAAATATTAGCAAAAAAGATGCTGCCACAAGAGTTACAAGAAGTAATGAAAAGCATCACATTCTGTCCATTCTATAAAGGCGAGCAATTTATAAAGTCAACTGGGCAACTGTGCAGTGAGTTGGATGTGCTTTGCTATTTCACAATGAAGTGAGATGGTTGTTGCGAGGAAATGATTTAAAATGTGCTTTTGAGCTTTGTGGTGAATCTAAAACGGTTTTTAATCTGAAAACACAACCACAGTTTTAAGCATTTTTCAGCGATTTAATTTAAGCGAACTGCAAAAAATAGCTTACTTGGTTGATATCTTTGCCATCTTGAATGAGTCAAATTTATCACTTCAAGGACCAAATAAAACATGCCTTGATTTTTCTATAAAGATCTGATCATTCCAAATGAAATTTCAGCTTTGGCAAAAAATAAATAAATAAACAGATAAGTAGATAGATAGATAAATAAATAAATAAATAAATAAATAAGAGGACAAAATTTGCAGGTTGCCTACACTATCTGCTTTCTTTGAAGAACATGATCTTGAACCAGCAAAAAGGAGTACGATGGTAATTTCTGTGAAAGAACACTTGGACAAGTTTGTAGAAGAAATTTCACTGGACTTTCCAAATCTACCTGACACCCTTGCACTTGCCAGAAGTCCATGCACAGTCAAAGTTGAAGGTTTCTGAGACAGAACAATAGGGGTTCATTTAACATACTAGCAGCAATGCTATGAGAACTGATTTCTCTACTATGCCAGTTACAAAATTCTGGACCAAGTGTTTGCCGGAGACTGTGTTGTGCCTTCTTCTTTCATTTCCAACAACATATATTTGTAAAAACAGGATTTTCTAGCTTGTTGATTACCAAGTCTAAATATAGAACTAGACTTGATAAAGAAGATGGTTCTTATTGTTCTCTTGCAAAGACTGCCACAAGAATTTCTGACCTGTTGATAAAGGATCTAGCTCAAAATTTTATGTAATTGTCACAAAATGCAGCAACATGATGTTCTGTTATTATAGTAAGACTGCTACTCATTCTACACCATGCTTCAAGACATAAATAATTCACAATATATAATTACATATGACTTTTGTGATTAATCACTTTGCTTTCATTATGTTCAATTTGTAACAATGAAAATACATCTTGCATATCAGATATACATTATGATTTATAACAGTTGGGAATTTACAGTTATGAAGTAGCAACAAAAATAATTCTGTGGTTGGGAGTCACCACAACATGAGGAACTGTCTTAAAGGATTGCAGCATTAGCAAGATTGAAAACCAATGCTCTACAAGATTGATAGACATAGTGCTTTAATCCATGTCCCAACCATAAAAATATTTGGGAGGATGGTTCAAAACCAGACAGTGCTTTGTTTGACTGCATGTGGGACTGCTGCCAGTTAGAGTCTACTGGGTGAGTCCTTCAACAGCAAGAGAGATTCTAGTCTTTATGGAGACTACTGATCTCTCCACTCAGCAATGGACCAATGCTTAAGAAAAGTCACAACAGGTCCTTCTCTCATTTCTTTTGAAATGCGGAGATTCTAGAGTAGACATAGGATGGAATGACAATACATGGATGAGAAATAATGTCCAGATATGCTGAAGTCATTTTCTGGATGGCAAGAATGCTAACAACAGAAATGTTCATATTATATTGTAATGGAGGTACCAAGAAATCCTTGGTTTTAGGTACTTTACAAAGCAAGGATATAGAAAGTAGGTGAGCAATTTTTGGTGTAGATTAGGAACTTCTATTCTGACATCACAATAAAATAGTCATAATTAAAATTTATAGACCAGAATAAGATAAATGTTTTAAAATGGAACTTTGCATTTACCCTTAATGGAAACTACAGAAGCTTATTTTAACCTGTGACTCCAAAAGAGTTTATTTCTATTAAAGCTTAGGAATTTTACAGAAAGAATTACGTAAATTGAATTAAGGACTGCATGGCATTTATGCTCAATGGATGTGTGCCAATAACCAACATTAATTTCTAGGAGTTATGTTCCATTTACAACCCCATACCAAAAATCTGAAACTAAGGATCTTGAGCTTTTTAATAATGATTAAAACATGACAATGTCTTCATCACTCCAAATCAAACAGCATGGAGGGAAAGTTGCAGGTGCAAATAGACACAAAATATTTTATTAAATTATATAATCAAGCAGTACATAAAAATTCTCTATAGGATAGAAGAGGGCATTACTCAATTCAACTTTGAAATTTGTAAGATAAGAGTTCATCACAAAGAAAATGGCATTCACCCAGCTTTTAAGGAATGAGTGAGAATGAGACAGCTCTACAAGAGAAGAAATTGCATTCTGAAAGAGGAAGGAAAGAAATGAAAATTGAATGTGACTGCTCTTTGTTGCCTGCTCTAGTTAATAGGAGGCTTCAAGGAAGGAAAAGATGAAGAAGTTGCAAAATGAAAGCCAATTTATCTTATAAAACTACACGCTTCTTTGTTTTCTTGACACTAGCACATCAAATAATTATATTGAAAATAACTGAGTTAAATTTAGAAGAGAGACATTGGAAAGGACCATTGATACTATCTATTTACATTATCTGATAGGGATTGTCTAGGGTACTTCTGAAAGTAGTCATCCTGACTCTGTTGCTCATGTTTAATATAAAGACATTCATGACATTCAAATGGACTCAATAATATCATTGAAAAGATCCAGTTGTTAGCAAGTTCTTCTGAGTTCAAGCCATCTATCTAACCCTTGACATTCACTATATCTTCTTTCAGTAAGTCCAGAAGAAATTATTCTGTTTTGTGAATATCATAGTCAAAAAGATATCAGGAACCTAAAATGAGAAGAAGTACAGTTCAGTGAAAAGAGAAATTAATGAGATGCCAGCAGAAATAGTGAACCAGATGAAACTCTGTATAGAATTAAAATTTTGCTTGGTTCTTTTAAAATTAAGGGGGCATAGTGGTTATGTGTGATGGCTGTAACACTGGCAGTTCGAAACTACCAGGTGCTGTAAGAAAGAAAGATACAGTTGTCTACTTCCAGTCACAGTTGCAGTTTCAGGAACTCTAAGGGGCACTGCCACCCTATCCTCTAAGGTTGCTATGAGGGAGCATCTGGACTCAATGCGGTGAGTTTAGGTCAATTACCTCGCTGAGTAAAGGAGCCCTGTTTCTAAGAAGTGCTGATTGGCAGCTATTTTTAATTCTCAATATTTAAAGATACTTTCATGTTACACATTGATCACTGTCTCATTTCTCCCACCTTTCTGCTGTTTTCTGCTGTTTCTCCTCTGGTTTTAAGAGCCCCTCCCCCCAAAAAATGACTTAAAAAACACTTTCATTCTCTCATTTTATGTTACACAAACACAGACCTCCCATCATCTCTCATGGCACAGTTTACTGATTACTCATCGGACATCAAGATTAATGCCTCTCACTGTTATGCCCAGAACTACACTCAAGACCACAGATGGACTGGTTCACGCCGTTAGTAGAATCTCCCTTAGCAACACACAATATTGTGCTCAACCCTCTGAGGACTAACATAGTTTTTGTTTGTTTTTGTTAGCAGATGCTCATATCTAAGTTGTAAAAGATAACAAAAAGGCACGAAGACTTTAAATTCATAGTTCAGACATGGACACTGTACAATTTAAATGGAAGCACAAAACTATATATGAATTTATGATATAGAAAAGTCAAAATCTTGCTATACTTGAGGAATATTCCTTGTTCCATTTTTATTTTCTATAGAGTCCACCAGACACTACAGTAACTCATAGTGCTATGATCTAGCTCATATGATCCATTATATCAAGTTATGAAGCCAAACCCTTCCACAAGCACCTAACATGTTTTTTTTGATTTTTAAGTGATTGCTATCTGACAGTGGAAGACCGAGATTTTAGACTTAGATCATGGCCTGCCACTCATATTATCTGAGTCTTTACTTTAATCATTTTTTTCACTCAATACTGAATAATTGAAAAAAATGTCTGAAATATAGAACAAAAATGATTTAGGACAGTAATGTAACCATTACTGTTGTACAGAATATACTCTAACACATTACAAATCTTTATCAAAGAAAACCTTCCTAGTATGTCTCACAAAACTATCCATTTAAAATTTCTATTGACCAGCTTTTCTATAAAGACAAAGTAGAAATAACTTGCTCTTGAACGCCCATCTCTTTGATGCATTTTGCTGCATGTGACAGTAGAAAATAGCTTCCTTCTCTTCAAAGCAAGACTATTTCCATTCTTAAAAAACACATTTTATAATTGGTTTATAATGGGTATAAAATATTTGAATATTTCTTAAATTCATTATTTAGTCCTCCACTTATACAAATTTATTTCTAGTATCAGTATGAAATAACCAAATGATGAATAATATTATTTTAGTATTTATTGCAAATTGGATTTATTGGATAAAATGAGGGGGGAAAACTTGATGTTTTGAAGAAGACATTACTTTTCAGAGTGATTGAATTTCCTGTATGAATATAATTCATGACTTTCTATTAAAAATCATTTACACCCAAATCTTAATATAGCCTATGTGTTAGTGTGCCTTTGATATGATTTTACTTTTCTACTCAGATCTTTAAGTCATTTAAATTTATTTCTCTCAAGACCCCTGGTGATGTAGTGTATTACACACTGATTTGCTAACAAACAGGCCAACAGTTCAAGGCCACCAATCACTCTGCTGGAAAAAATGAGAGACTTTTTGCTCCATCAAAGCTTGAAAACCTCTGAAACTCATAGAGGCTGTCCTACTCCATCCTACAGGCTTACTGCCAGCAAGAATTGACTACCTGACAGTGAGGGAGGAGGGAGGGAAAGGGGGAATTACTACCCCAATTTTCACATTCGATTTTAACATAGCATATCTAAAATGAATTTTTTAAATAATTTGTCATACATGGTAAGATACTCAGTACTGTTTTTTCTTTCTGTTAAATTTTATACATCTTAAATAAGTAATAAAAACAGGTTAGCATTACGAATTTAATTGACATCACCTGGAAGTTAGGTATTGATTTTTGACAATATTCAACACTTGTGCTGCTTTTACTAGTTACCTAGTTAAACTTATTTTGTCAACTATACAAAGGCATTAGACTCCATGGATCATAACACTCTGTGGCCAGCATCAAAAACAATGGGAATTGTGCCAATGATAAAGTAGGCTGAATTGTGTCTACTGCTCACCAAGAAGTAGTCCTGGGAACAGGATGAGAGTAAACTGAGTGGTTTATAATTAGGTTAGCTGTGTGTACTTAGTGCATCCTTTCACTAAACCTTTTTAATTGAAAAAATAGTATGAAAAGCTTCACTATATGAAGAAATTAGGATTTTAGTATCTAGTCGGCAAGAGTATATATATATATGTATATATATATATATTTCATAGTGTAATATGAAATTTTTTCCTTAAATTATTTGCTGTTAGTTCTCTGAAAATATTTCAAGTATAGCATTCATCAGGTCTATGGCTTTCAAAGGAGACATCCTTCCCCACACATCAGTTACTACTTTAATTCACAATTCAGCATTACTTTATCTTCTTTTTTTAAGTAAAATTATCCACACATTTCTCTTCCTATCGCTTTTTTAAGAAGTTACACAGGGATTTCAATTGTTTATTTATTCTTCATAACATTGTAAGTTTACAGACAAGGGATTTCCTACGTTAGAAACTGTGTTTTTAGAACTTGTAGATTACCAAAAGCAATGAACCATCAAGAAAGTCCATCCAGAAAACTGGTTTTCATTGCTGCTTGCATATTTTCGGGGTTGTATTTGTTTGGGGGTGGATTTCAAAAATGAATAACTAAATAAGTTTTACTTTGGAGCAGGCACTGGGTTGACTTTAAGGGCTTCCCATTACATGGGCGTCACCCTCTTTTACTCCATGGTGGTATCTATAGGGCAGCGCACCAGAGGAATTCCTTCAGGCTACAGCACAGAGCACCACGTGGTGATATATCACACTATTTCTGCATATTGGATGAAAGTATAAAGCATATTTTATTAAATTATAGAGAACCGATGGACCCAGGTGATGCTGTCAATGACTGTGTTGCAGAGATGTTGCAGGTTAAGTTCAAGGCAGGACATATCCTGCAAATCCCACATTTTCATCTATTCAACCAAGCACAGTTATTTCCAGTGCTACAGCAACACACATGGCTAGTTCTCCATTGTTGGAAACTATTATTAAGCCCACACTCTTTTAATATTCACACAAACACAGGCAAACCCAGTGGTCCTAAGTGACATGATTCCAGATTCCCTCAGTTGTGGTAATTTATTGGGTGGGGGTGGGGGATAGTTTCTGCATTGGCATAGTGGTTACTCATCTGGTTGTGATTCTTCAGGACTGTAGTTCGAAGCCACCAGCTGCTACACTAGACAAAACGTTTTCTGATTTGTTAAGTATTCCATTCTCTGACACAGGGACAGTTGTACTCTGTTCTCGAGGGTCTGCATACATCAGAGATGACTCAATGGCAGTAAGTTGAATTAATGAAAATGCTTCGTGATATTTATATGAAAAGTCACAAGAATGCCTTTTTCACGGGTGACTGACAAGATAACTCTGCCTAAATGTGCCAATCACATTTTTAATTACTATCATTGTCAGTTGCAAAACTCTTTACTGAAAGCACTACAGAGAGCTGTAATTAATCCCGAGAGGTGGTATGTGTATATTTATGCACATATATGAGTGTATGTGCATGTTAGATTTAGAAAAAAAGACAAATTTTGAAAATTATTAGTTATCCAGGTGTTAGATAATAAAACCAAAGTAATTATTATACATGTGCTTTAGAGATGGGAAATAAATTTTATCCATTCACATAGAAGCAACTTCTGTCTTGAGACCATAAGAAGCAAGAGTAAAAACAGCATAACAGAAAACCGATAATGACCTGTGATTCCAAGGTAGATATGACCATTATGCTTGCATGTCTTGGTTTGATGTGCTTTTGTAAGACAGAAAACCAAGTTGAGTATTCTGTGACCAGAATGGATTGATATGGAAAAATAATTTGGTGAATCATCTTCAAAGGGGTGAAAAAACCAAGAAAGAAATAAAAAAGGCAATGCAGACTTGCATATGTTGTCTCCCAGGCTTCCAAAGCTAAATCATATTAAAAGGAGATGATGGAAGCTTCCTTACTCATGCAGTATGTGTGCCTGTGCAGTTGCTTTGGTTTCTTTTCATTCTCAGAAATGAAATATGCCTGGGTTTGCACACACGTCTTTTAACTCACTGCCATCTAGTTGGTTCAGACTCATAGCACACCCATAAATCGGAGTAGATTTGCACCTATAAGTTTCCAAGTCTGCAAGTTCACAGGAAAAATAATAGCTTCATTTTTCTCCCCTCAGAGTGACTAGTGATTTCAACCCTAGCAGCCCAACACAGAGCCCACTAAGACACCTACGTCTATTGAACCCCAATCCCAAATCAGAGCCATTCTGCTGCCTCTGCCTCATCGTGACCCGACCGAACAGAGTGGCACTGCCCCTATGAGACCGTCACACTTTAGAGTCATAGAAAGATTCATCTTTATCTCGTCCTCTTTTTAAGAAATGAATCCTTAATGTTAGTTTATTCTGTAGTGTTTAAATGGAAGCAGTGATTTTGAAACTATTCTCACACATTAGAGGGTGCTTGACAATATGTAGGAAAAGCATGGAATTATAAAGGTAATGAGAAGTGTATGCAAGCATTTTTGACCCCCCTTTGCTCAAATATGTGTCAGAGCTGGAGCTCCACTTGCATAGATGGACACAAGCTGAGCTACTAACCCAAGGTCAGCAGTTCACAAGCCCCAAGGTCAGCAGTAGAACCTCTGTGGGGAAAAGTTGAGCATTTCAACTTGTGTAGAGACTTACAATCTTGAAACACCAGAAAGGCAATTCTACTTTGCCTTACAGAGCTGCTAGGGGTTAGAGTGGATGAAGACATCAGGGGTTTTGTGGTTGCTTTTACATTTGTGTTAAAACACACTCTGGGGCATTAGGATTTGTGCTGCAATTCCCAAGGTTGGCAGTTCAAAACTGCTAGTTTTTAGTGGGGGAAATAGAAATCTTTGTCCTCCTGTCAAAATCTACAGCCTCAGAAACCCTCAGGGACAGTTGGGTTGTGGCTTACCAGGTTGTTATGAGCTGGAATCGACTCATTGACAAGGTGTTTGTTGAGTAGGCAGGAACTCAAATCATTACCAAGTAGAAATTTGCATGACAGGGCATCCCTGTGTGTTAGTCTGGATAGACTAGAGAAACAAATTCATCGATGCCCATATGTGCAAAACAAAGAGTTTTATATACAAGAGCATTAAAAGAACATTCCACCCCAGTCCAGTCCACAGTTATAAGTCTGATAGTAACCCATATGGTTAATATCAATATATAAAGTGAGTCTTTTTCAGACTCACAAAACACATATTCAGTGGCACTATAAACAGCTCAGTGCTGGCAGGGGTCTTCAAGTGCCTCCTCTGGTTTCAGAGGTCTGGTTGCATTGGCTTAGGACACTAGGTTTTAGCTTCATGTGGCTTCTCCTCTGGGATGTCTTCTCAGTAGAGAGCCTTCAAGTGAGTGCTATCAGCAGAAGGTCTCCAAGGAAGAGTCAAGAGAGAAAATGTCTCCACCTCCAAGAAGGAATTACCAAATTTCCCAGAATTCCCGGGGAAAGCCAGACCTTCACAATTCTCATTGGCTGTCTCCAGATTGACAGACTAAACTTAGTCTAAATTTAATCTTCAAATGGACACCACATTAGGGGACTGCAGCACCCTGTATATTAGCTAATGTATGCAGATTTGTTTAGAGACTAATACATTTTGTCATAGAAAACTTTAAATTATATTGAAATCTCCATAGACATGTGATCTTAAGAGAAAGACAGGCTGAACTCTGAGTAGAACCCCTGAGATCATTATGTGACACAACACTTTCCAGGATCCCGTGCCCACAATGTTTTCACAGATGTTTTGTCATCATCCCTGAATAAAATCATGTGAAAAGCAACACACTTTAACCACATTCATACGTGAAGATATAAATGCAAGACATGAGATATTATAAGTGACACACATAGATCGGGTCTCAATAGAATGTTCTTTATCGATACACACACTCGGATAAAAGCCCATTATAGTCAGAAGGAATGTTCGATGAGCTTATATTCTATTCAAAGTAGAGAGTTGTGTGAATCATACTAATACCTACTGCCATTATGTTATGCTAATCTCATCCATTGTCACGAAGTGAAAGCACATACCTATTGGCAAGCACTTTCCACCTGGGCAGTGCGGACAGCTCTAGTGCTGACAAAGGAAAACTCCCTGAGAGAGGCCTTGTAGCCTTTTCACTTGTATCTGCACAATTTACTTGCATGGGCATTCCACGGACATAATTATAATGAACATTTTTTTCTCCTGTTAATGTTCGACTGTGCCTCACAATTGGTTAGAAAAATCTTATGAATTTAGTATCAGAAGCAACATCAGCTATGGAGCCCATGTTCGGCTAAAGACTAAACACATTGCCCTGGACTCTATTCATATTTCTAAACACCCTGTGATACAAAGTAGAATTACCCCTTTGAGTTTCTGACCTTGAAAAATCTATGTGAATGAACAAACATCTGTGCTCCTTAGTTCGTCAATTCTTATCCCACAAAGTCGTCAGGGCTTAGTTGTTTCCATCCTGTTGTGGATGCTGTTGTTGTTTTTGTTCTTGTCGTTAGGTACCAGCAAGTCGGTTCTGACCCATAGTGAGATTATGCACAACAGACCCGGACACGGTCCTATCCTGCACCACCTCACAATTGTACCTATGCTTGAGCCAATCACCATAGCCACAAGGTCAATTCATCTCCTTGAGGGCCTTCCTCTCCTTCTCTGACACTCTGCTTTACCAAACAGAGAGTCCTCTTCTAGGAACTGGTCTCTCCTGACAAATATTTCAGTGAAGTCTCCAAGACTTTGCCTCCAGGGGGCATGCTGGCCATAGTTAAGGGCGCCATGTACAACAGATGGAGACACTGACCCATCCTGCACCATCCTCACTATTGTTACCCTGGAGCTTATTCCAGCCACTGTGTCTCTCCATCTCATTGAATGTCTTCCACTCTTTAGCTGTCCTGTTTTCCCAGGGACTAGTCTCTTCAGAGAACAAGTCCAATGAATGTGAGATGAAATTGCTATCCTACAAATGTGTAAATTTCACAATTTTATTTTTTTTTCTAAAATGTGCATAACATAATAACTTTCTGCTTGGCTGTTATCCCCTTCTATGAAGTATAAAAAGAAATTCAAATACAATATGAAATGGCTTTAATAAAAATACATAAGAAGGTTTCTCTTGTAAATGCTCAATACTGTATGTATGGTACCTTTATTTTTCACATGAAACTGAATATTCTAGTCATTTTCTTCCCATTTATCTAACAGCCGTCCTTAATTGGGAAGGTCATATTTTTACACTCTACAATATGATGTGATAGTTGGATCACAATAATGGACAATATTTTCTTGCTTGCCTTTATTTGTACTCTTGCTAATGTTACTTTGTCACTCCTCCCAATCAAGAGTTGAGCCTATTTCTTCATTCTTTTAAATATGTTGATTCCCTTACTCTCCTTGTTCTTTAAAACACAAAAATGAGAGTTTCCCATTTCCCAACCCATCTGAAGGACACATGCCTAATGCATATGAGACTGTCTCACCCTCCTCACTTCAAAGAAGTATGTGGTTGCACTTCCAAGAGAGATTTATTTATTCTTCTAGAAGCCATGCTAGTCTTAAGCAACTGGAATCATTTATATTAGTCATGTAAAAGGTCTGCTTGAGGGCTGAGCCCCGGTGGCTTAAGTGGTTGAGTGCAAGATTGCGACCCACAGGCTTGGCGGTTCAAACCCAGCGGCGGCTCTCAGGAGCAGCACTAGGTAGCTCCCACGACCACCAGAGGCAGTGATGCCCCCCTCCCCCAAAAATTTTTAAAAAGTCTGCTTGAGAATGAGATAAGCATAATCAGATATGCTAACAGACACCCAATTCAATGAAATTTTGCCTCAGAAGCTGTTATATCTGACTGCAGATATTTGACGAAGTCCAGTCATAACCCACTGAAACTCACAACTGGGCCCTCCCTAATTTTTCACCGACAGAATCATAAATGAAATAAATAATGCTGTTTTAAGCCAAAACAATCAATATTTGCAAACTACAGGAAAGTCCAGCCTATTGTATATATTTATAAACAAAAAATCATTCAAAGGCATCATGTTCCTTCATTTGCAAACTATATTGGGCCACATTTGTGTTCTAATCATAGAGTTTATTGCTGTAACAGAAGTCCTGTTTTGAGTAAATATGATTGCATGCTTGTTTAATGCAGCACTAGTACACTAAAACAAAAACCGGTGTATTTTTCTCCTTAATTCTTCAGTTTTCTCTGTCTTGCTAATATTAAATTTCAACATTTTTAGATAAAGGAAATATTTCTATTTTCTTTCCAGATTGCATTTCATTCTTCTAGGATTGGAGAACAATTTAACTTAAACTTGGCCTGCTTTATCTGCTGCCGCTCAGTCTTCTGCCACTTACTGGGTGTGAAACCATGGAGAGTGCTTTGGGAAAAAAAAAAAAAAAAAGGAATATTAACTTTGGAATAGACAACCCAAATGGAATCTCACCACTTCTGTCTTTATTCAGAATTATTTCCTTGAACCATGCCTTTAAAACCAGTTTCTGAAGCTTAATTGTCAACAGCAATCTATTGCAATCTTGTCTTCAGCTTTCCAGCGGTCTCCGGAATTCTATATTTGCGATGGCAAACATGATGGTATATGCCTCACTTTGACGTGTAATCATATCATCACTCAATTTGTTTTCTATTTTTCCATGAGCTGTCATTTAGCATATGCTTCCTAGATTGGTAGCTTCAGCACGATGATTTAACATAACGTGCTCAGTTTTGTTACCCTAGCTCTCTCCCATCGCCGCCACCCCCACAGCTCCACCTTTTGCTGTTCTTTGCTCTGAATGTTCTGTGGAAAAACAGGTTTGTTGAACCCTGTGAGTTGCTTCCCAAGCTTCTTTTCTCCTATTGACATTCTCTATAAGAACTCTAAATTGATAAAGAAATCTATTCTACCTCTCAGAGAGATGTCTCACAGTCTCCTCACTGTGAACCCACATCAAAAGGAGGCTGATGTAATCCTTGTCATTTCTCATTTCCTGTCACTAGTTCAAGCATGATTATGGTACTTAATTCCAGTTTGTGAAAAATGTGGAGTAGTTTATGTCCAAGGTTTTTAGACCCTAAGAGGAAACCATGGGTTTTCTTCTTATGAGTAAAATTGTTTACAGTATAGCAATCATTTTACAAATCCATCTTTAATTTCATAAAGAAAGGGTCTACATTAACAGTCACACATTTAGAAATAGAAGCACCTTGGATCACAGTGGTTATATCAGAATGCCTCGGTATATGACATTTAAATTTGGTCTTAACTGAGTCAATTTAAAACAATATTTCTATGACAGCTTCTATGAAAGTATTTTATGTGGAACAAATAGAAGTGTATGATATTATCTCCACATATCTCTTTATTTGCCTTTGTTTCTGTTTAGAGGGATACATATAAACTGAGTTTCTTCCTAAACTTTTGACTTTCCATCTCTTTACAAGTTTTTCTTCATTTTTCAATATTTTTTTTAATTTATCTTTTTCTTTTTCACTATATCTTTTTGGAAGGTATGATATAATGTTTTTAGTTTTATACATGTGTCCAGATATCCCATACTTAGGTATCCAATCCTCAAAGTTTAAGCTACCTATTTGACAAATATCCATTTGTATGTCAGATATTCATCACAGATTTATCATCCTCAAAATAACTATCTTTACCATCCAAAGTCTTCCAGTATATCATATCTTATTAAATTGCATTCTCATATGCTAATAAACTTTTGGTCTACAATTATAATGGACAGAAAACATAATGTGAGCAAACTCAATGATTTAAAATGCCAATCTATTTTAAGCTCTATCATCTTATATTTATAATATAGTAATATTGTTATTTGGTTGGTTTTTTTGCCATCAACTTGATTCTAACTCATGGTGACCACATGGGTACAGAGGAGAGCAACTCTGTGGGGTTTCAAAGATGTGACCTTTCACAAGCAGCTCACGGGAGCTGGCTTCTGAGGTCCTTCTTGGTGTGATTGAACTGTTGACTGCTGAGCTAGCAGTAGGACATTTAATTCTCAATGGACTGTTGCCACTTTGATTGGACACTCTTCAGCACAATTTTACTTGAATGGCATCAACAATCTTGTTCTATCATTTGACCATTCTGAAGAACACTTAACAGAAGCCCGTGGGTTATGAGTTGGGCTGTTAACCAACATGTCAACAGTTCATCCCCCCTCCCAAGAGCCGATGGGAGATAGATGAAGCTTTCCATCCTGCAAAGAGATTTAGTCTCAGAAACCACAGGGGCAGTTCTACTCTGACCTATGGGGTCTCCTTCAGTCAGCATGGACTTGATTACGGGAAGTGAATGAAAGTACTTAATAGTTTATGCCATATTTTATAGTAAAGCATTTTAAAAATCAAAAGAACATCTTCACTTGATATAATCAATCGCTTCCCCCTTTTCTCAGGATGAATTTCAACATTGACAGTTTCCATTGCTAGCTTTGCACACATCTCTGAAATTGGCTCACAGCCTTGAGCATTTTGAAGAGGTTCTCATCACTCTGGATCATCTCTGCTCTATAAACACCTGAGCTACAACTTGGCATAAAGCTGTGTTCATGCGGCAACTTTTCTATCACTCTGTGGAATGCATTTCTTGTTTTCTTTTTTTAGTTTTTTTTAAATCGTATGGAAAATATCAGTCAAATAAGGTTTGACTGATATTTTCCATACCATTTAAATTTCATTTTAAACTGACAGAGCTATTCTTTTGCTACTCAATCTAAACTCTTTTCCTTCCCAGCACGCTTTAAAACATAACCATAGGCATGTATGAAGTGCCTCACACCTTACAGATTGGCAGGCAAGAACTTTAACTTGGTTATCCATTGCTGAGGTTTGAACACAAGAATTTAATCTGGTCAAAAATTATTTTTCTTTCTCTCTTTATGTCTTTTGTTATTATCACTGTCTGCGATGTCGAGAAAATAGCAGGTGAGCACTAAATATTTTAAAATATATTAATAGATGCTTGCTTTGTTCATAGCACATATGCTTTCAGATAATCTTATTCTTTTAAGTGTTTGTTGCTGTAGATCATGAGCTTTCTGAGGACCAGAAATGTTCCTGTCTACCATCATAATGGCTCTAATTTAAAGAAGAGTACTGTGAAATGATGAACATCATAATTAAAAGAGTAACTATGATTGATGTATTTGATAATGATTTGACTATGGAGACTTATTTTGTCTTCAGCTTTTTTATAGGTGTGTGCTATTTCAGTATTATTTGCCTGTTCTTTCTTAAAGGTTAAAAACACATACTCTGGGGTGTCGTGATTCCTAACTCTGACCTATGGCAGTTATTTAACAACCTTGTGCCTTAAAGTGCACACTGTATTTATGTTATTATAGTATGACATTATGTAATGGTTTTGTTGTAAGAAACCAATGAGTTAGCAGTGTAATGTTTGATATACATAAATCGATCAGTCTGCTGAGCAAGGTTTTTATGTGACCTTCCTTTTATTGAGAAAACAATGTAGAGTTCCAAAGTCTTTACTAGCCAGAAGGAGACCTGGATCCAAAATCAATGTCAAGGGATGGTCCTGTGATCTCCACTCTGCTCAAATGGACAACAGGTGCAAAGTAGAGTCCTATACACTCTTGCTAATCATATCATCACCCCTACCCATGCTGGCACAGGAAAAAAATCTGCTTCCTTTTCCCCATGCCATGTTAGGATCTGATACATCTTAATATTTGAAGTGCAGCTAAAACAGTGGATTTCAACCTTCCTAATATCACAACCCAATAATACAGTTCCTCATGCTGTGGTGAGCCCCAACACTAACATTATTTTCATTTCTATTTCAAAGCTGCAATTTTGTTACTGTTAAGAATCAGGAAACACCTTTGAAAGGGTTGTCCGACCCCCTCTCCACCATTACTTACAAAAGCTCTTCATAATGATTGCTAGAAGTTTAACAATCATGAAGTCCTTGCTACACTGCCATTCCATTGTCTCCATTATAGAGCTTTCTCATAGAAAGTTTTGGAGAAGACTGTGTCTTATATAGCCTGGTGGAACTGGTCACTTGACATAATATAATCCCCAAAGGGTACAAAATGTACCCCCTCAAAATGTTTCCCCTCAAACACATATCACCTCTTCTTGTTACAATGAAAAACAATGTTGACTAAATAAATCCAAAAAAGCAATGTTTCTAAATGAATAAAGTGATTTTGAGGCAATAAACTTTCTGCTATACTCATAGCTCCTTCCCAGTGACATCAAATTATAAAGAGTTATATCTAAGGTTTATTGAATCTATGTTCTGAGTACTTCCTTCTCCTCATTCATCTTCAAAAGTTTTGTTTCCCATATGATAACTAATAGAGTTTTAGTTGTCCTTCTTATGGCTATAAGGATGGACATCTCAGAAGCAGGAATAGAGAGACTTCCAGGTCCCTCCACAATAAAATGATATGAGTAGAGCCCATTTAAAATTTCATTCTGAAGTGGTGAAGGTTGAGACTACAGGACCCAAAAGCTGCGGTATGGAGACCATGGGATAGAAGGGCCAGACTGAGACCAGAGACGAACGCCAGGAGACCAGCATCTAACAGAAGATCAGCATCTAGTGTAAGGCGAGGCACAGTATTATGTGGGATCTTTGGTTCTCAGAATCAGAAGTTGAGAGACCACAAGGCTGAGAGACTAAAGACCGGAGAAAAATACTTGCTTGCTAACTGTGGAGAGATACTGCTATAGACAAATGGCTATCCACTTACAGTTTACTAAACCTTACTCACTCATTCACTGCAATTGATTCAATTCTGTTTCTTTAGAATGGGTAGAGTTGTCCTTGTCTGTTTTCAAGAAGGTAAGCTATTGGGGGAATAAAAGCTGCCCTCTTCCCCATGAAGAGCAACTGGTGGTTTCAAATTGCGGACCTAGTGGTTTCCAGCCCAATGCATAATCATTACACCCCGAGCTCCTCTAGCTATGGTAACCCGTTAACTCCCCTAACAATAGCAGAACTCCTCTGACCTGACATTCAGAAACGGGAAGGTAGAGTGCCAGGGGGATGGACTGCAGAGACACTTGCTGCTACGGATGGATGTTGCTGTGGACCAATGCCTGTATCCTCAATGCTCACCGACCTTGACCTCCAGTAATCTATTAACTCTCCTAATAAACCCCCTGAATGCATATGGTCTGTGGGTCTGTGTGGCCATTTCAAGGAGTTATCAAACCCAGCACAGAAGTAGAGTGCTATAGGAAAAACACTTGGTATTAGAGTAGGCAAAGAAGGATGTCTCATCCCTGCCACTAGACCACAGGAAATCCAGATGAAAAAACACCCTCCTTGTCATTAATTGAAACACTTTGCTACAAATGTGTGCCTGGCATGGATCATAGTTTTACAAAGTTTCCTCATTCTCTTTCATTGGGTTCTGGTTGTTCTATTTACAGTATTTATCTAAAGACCAAAGAGACCAGCTCAGAAGACCAATGTTTGGTTAAACATTGACAGTTTACACACATACAAATGTTTTGTAAGGAAAGGATTGATCTAACAGGTTATATCCTTTCTTTCATTTATTACTCCACTTTTCTGCTAGAAGGGGATCTGTTTTGGTTCTGTGAAAGGGCATGGGTGTGAAGGGAGAGATTTTTACACAGTCCTTGGCAGTATCTTTAGATTATATTTCCCAGAAACCTTTGCTACACTGTGTTTAAGTTCCCCAACAACTTTTTAGATAGAAATTTATAATACCTTTTTCAAAACAGGTGGGCAAAGAAATTTACAATACCTGTTTCAAAACAGGTGAGGAAAGAACCACCAGAGAACTAGTCATTCTAGCTGGTGGGGTTGTTTTTCTCTCCCAGGATACTCACAGTAATCTATGCCAAAAATGTGTCTCTGAGTGTAAATTGTTATTTTCAGAAAGCAAGTACCTGGAACTGTGATAGCATTTCAAGAATGAAACAGTGTCCCAAGAAGACAGTTTTAGTGAGACCTCTGATCTCAAGTGCTCCAAATATTCTTGTCTTTTACTTTTTAAAATACAGTTTTGTTTCATGTATTTTCTCTATGATTAGCTCAGTCAGTCAGGGGTGTTAAACCAGGGACGATCTAGTTCTAGCCTCAAGATAGTTGATGTCTTACTTGACATGAGCTATCAGTCTTATAAATGTGTTTTTTTCCCTCTGAATATCAGATATCTTCCTACCCTCCTATTTCTGATAAGCAGAGACCAATAGTTGTACCTTATCTTAAATGGCTAGTCACAATCTCTTAAGACCTCAGACACTATTAATTATAACAGGCTACCTACAAATCATTAACTTCTCTAGCTCTAAATGCCATGGTAAAGGATTTTCTTATGAAACTAGTTCCAAGATTTAAATTTAATAAAACAATATCATGAGGTATTTTATTATTTAAGGTCATAACTGCAGCTGTATCTTCAGTGTAAATATGAGTTTGTACATATTCCAATAGGCATTGTTACCAGTTTTCATAAATTTATATACCTAACCCTAACTTCAAGACTCAAATATTGTTGTAAAGGATTATATCAGAAAAAATATGGAACGCTGTAGGAAGCATCAAAGAAATAATCCACAGTTATTGTATACCAAAGGAAGTAACTGACCGTCCACCATTTCAGGAGGTAGCATCTGAGCAAGAACCATGGGTTCTGATGGAAGAAGTCCAGAATGCATTGACATAAGTAGCTGAAAACAAGACACCAGGAACTGATCAAATATCCACTAAAATAGTTCAACAAGCCGACGAAGGACAGGATGCATTCATTCGTCTCCACAAGGAAAGTTGGACAAAACTTGGGCAATTCTGAGTGGAAAGGATGAGTATCTTTATCCATTCCAAAGAAACATGACCCATAAGAATGCTCAAGCTATAGAACAATAACTCTGATATCATGCGAGAGTAAGATTTTGCTGATGATAATCCAAGTGTTATAGTAGTGCATTGTCAGGAAGCTGTCTGACTTCCATGGCAGATACAGAAGAAGGGGTAGATTGGGGATCTAATTGCTGATGTCAGCTGGATTTTGACTCACAGTAGAACACACCTGACAGATATTCACTTGTATTTTATTAACTACACGAGAGTATTTGACTGTGTGGCTCATAACACACTATGGATAACCTTGAGACAAATTGAATAGCATACATCATTGTTCCTGGATAAAAGGTGTACATGGACCAAACAGCAGTTGTGTAAACAGAACAAGAGAAGACTGTCCAATGAGGTATCAGAAAAGGTGTGAATCAGTTGTTGTCACCCTACAACCTTATTAAATCTGTATCCTGAGTAAAGAGTCAGAGAGGCTCGATTCTTTTTTTTGTTTTTCTTTTTTGCGGGGGGGGGGGGGGGGGGGGCGTATCACTGCTCTCCGGTGGTGGGAGTAGGAGGCCCAGCCCCACTGCTGGAATTGAACCTCCGTCCCAGTGGGCCGCCGTCCCGCGCACAGCCACGACGCCCCCGGGGCTCAGCCCGAGAGGCTAGATTCTATGAAGACAAATGTGGCAAATGGAAACGATGAATGACTGACAACTGTTTCTGTAGGCAGATGATACAACGGTGCTCGTTCATAGGGATGGATGCGGATCAGTCTCTATCATCAGCTTTCTTAGGGATTACAACTCAAAGTAAAGACGGCCCAAAGTCTCACCAGTGAACTAATAGCATCTTGCAAATAGAGAATAGGCTGAAGTTGGCAAGGATGCTGTTAGCCTGCATCCATAATCAAGCCTTGGATGCAGCAGTAAAGAGATCACAAGATATGTAGCATCGGTAAACGAACAGCACATGACAGTTTTAGAGCATTGGAACCCAAGCTCTTAATGTTGAGGACTAAGGTGCACCTGACCCATGCTATTGGATTTTCAATGGCCACTTGTGGGGTAAAGACAGAACGTCTCCACAATTATTATGCGCCAAAGATTAGTCAGACTATTTACCAGCATTTGTTATGGAAGTCCCAATTACTTAAGACTTTTGTGTTGTCACACTACAGAACTAACTCCCCTGCTGTTAGGATGATTGTTCGCTTCCCTTACAGTCTGTGGGCAGGACTCAAGAGCCATTGTTAATGACCCCTAACTTGACAGAAAAGTCTATCTACCTGAGAGGCCCAAGAGCTAGTCTTATCACTAATACAGTCATGTAGACATTCCTGAGACTACTCCCCTTATCACCATATAGCCCTTAAGAGAGCCCTCTCCTGTGAACTATGTCCTTGCCTGTAATTAGGGGCCTGGGTTGGCTCCAGAGGGTATATAGTGATGGGTTATAGGATAGGAGGAAAGCTAGCCTCTCTCTCAAGCCTGCTTTGTACCAGCCTGCCTCCATGCAGGCTGCCGCTCGCCTGTCTCCCCCTCCATGTGGACCATCTAGCAGGGTTGAGATGAGCATGCATCATGAAAGGATTTATATGTAACTTCTAATGTTCTTCTCTCTCTATTATAATCTCTATATCGGTGTAATAATAAATAATTATTACCGCTACACAACTGCCTGTTGAACCCTTGCTGTGAGTATATCAGTGGTTTGATCACCACCTGATAGCCACTTACACACGTCAAAATTGGACATTGAATAAGGAAGACCAAGGAAGAATATGATACATTTGGACTGTACTGGAGAACACTATCATTAAATAAAATGGCCAGTTAAAAGGACAAACAAATTGTCTTGGAAAAAGGATGGCTGGAGTATTCCTTACAGAAGAAGTTGAAGAGACTTCAAATTACATACTTTGGACATGTAGTTGAGAGAGACCAATTTCTGGGTAAAGACATTATGCTTAGTGAAAAAAGACATTATGCTTAGCAGAAAAAAACTAGGAAACCCATCAAGGAGATGGTGTGACACAGTGGCTACAATAAGTGTATAAATGATTATGAGAATGGAGAATAACCAGTACATTATGTTGTGCCTAAGGTCACTAGGGGTCAGAATGAACTGAAGAATACCTAAAATCAACAACATAGCTAGCCCTGTACCTCCATTCAACTTCCTGTTATTCTCGTCTCACTCTGCTGTGTCTTTCTAGGGCTGCTGCTATTTGCAAATCTCACATTCTGCAGTGCACACATTCTGTTTTCAGTAGGACCTTGCTCAATATTCTGTGAACCTTGTTTTTGGCATTCATTCAAATATGGAAAATGTGGTATTGTTGCCATCAATGAGTCAAAATAAGAGAGAGAAAAGATGGGATTCAGAAGGACAGAAAGTACAATGAAATCTTAAATATAATGCATGATTAAAATGATATTTTGGGACTAGTTTACCATTTATATAGTCTCTTGGCTTCCTAGTGTTCTCCTTTTTTTCATTTTGTTTTGTTTTTACAATGATTATAGACTCAATCACACCAAAATTCTTATACTTATCAAGATTCTTAAAATTATAGATGAAAGCAATATTGAAAACATATTTTGGAGAAGATGCTTAATGTAAAATAATTTGATTGTTTGCAAACATTCCTTACGAAAAGGGTGGAAAGGGATGTACATACATATATTCACACATCTATATACTTTTGCTATGTAGTCTTATCAATATTTTGAGTTGAATTTAGATTTATATTCTCCCTCTACCAGAAATAGAACAATGATTTTTAAAGGTAAACAAGTTCAAACCATTGTTATACCTGGCAAGCAACATGGAGCATTGCTTTGATCTCTTCTCCATGGTACTGTGTGTCTGGATGACTCCTGCTCTGCATGACAGTCGCTCCAAAACAAACCAGGACAGCACTGAAGGCTGGTGATGCACATCCAGAAATATTTCAGCCACAAACAAAAGCAAAATCCTAACAAAAATGTTTATGGGGCAGTTTTAATCTGTAACACAGAGTGCTTTCAATAAATTAAATTCCACTAAATGACCATGCATTTGCTTTCTCTTTGGGTTCTGTCTCCTGCACATAGTCAATGGAAATGAAACCAAGAGCGCTGTCAGGAGATAATGGTAAAAGAAGTGTGTTGAGAAACAAGGGACAATGGTGCCTGGGTAAATGATTCTACCACATTCATGGTTTTCAAGTAGTTCTAAATGTGGATAATAAATTCATTTACTTACTCCAGCTCAAATTGCTTCCTGTTGCTGGGAATCAAATGCAGTTCAGAGAAGTTGAAACTTTTTAAAACTATGCCCAAGGGAAATGCCATGCACCTTTAAATTACATGACTGCCATCCAAAGGTCCAACAAGAAATTCACAAGTGAAATAACTGTCAAAGCATGAAAGATGTTGCCATGCTTCAGTGTTTATAGCTGCACCTATGTACAATAATTTGTGAACAATGTGCTAGAATATTTAGAAAATGTAGTAACAATTAGAGGTAAACCAGAAGTATACTATCTCATGACTGAGGCAATAGTATACTTTTTATTGTTGAAAAGTTATAAGGAATAGTTTACCACCATTGATAACCATCTCTATATACTTTATGTTTTTAAGGATACTATGATACCGAATTAATCAGGCAGATGCTTGCCTTCTTTATCAGATGGGTAGTAAAAATGGTACAACTTTCATCTTTGAAGATTTAAGAGTTCTTGGTGTAAACATTATAACTCATTGTCTTTACCTTCATACACCACATTTTGAAAAGGGAAATCTATATTCCCCAATGTTATATATAAACAAGGTAATTTTAGAAATTAAGATAAGCTCTTTCTTAATTTTTATAAAAAATGAGTCAAAAGAATTAGAAATCTTCAATGGACTGCATGGATAGAGCTACTCCAGTGTGGTGGTTTTCTGGTTGACGGGTGCCATCTTGTTGGTTCTCACTCATAATGACACTGTGCGAACCAGAAGGAAACACAGCCCAGTTCTGCGGTCCTCTGCCGTCCTCACAACTGTTCTGACACTCGAGCCCATGGTTGCAGCCCTGGTGTCAATCCGTCTGGTTGAAGGTCTTGCTCTTTTTCACAGCCTGCTGCATTACCTTCAACAGGGGCTGCTCTCTGACTCCGACATACTTACTAACTCTTAAAATTCATGTGACTCAGACTCATAAGGTTGTAAACAAATCACAGTTTAATTCTGCCATTGAAGATCTGACACTGTCAGTAGATGTTTGAAGGCATCATTTAGATAATATATTATATAGGCAATCTGATTTTCTTACATTCTTATGAGATACAATCATTTCGCTTTAAGCTAATGTACTGAATGGCTCTTGCCATCCTTAATGATATGTGAATAATGCTATTTGTTCTACCAATAGATGAAAACTTTTGAAATTATGATTTTTATTTTCCGAAATACAGAAGGAATTGAGCTGCAGAAAGTTTAAATAATGTGTTCAAAGCAAAATAGGTAACAAGTGGCCAACCACACAATATATTATCCTGGTGGGTAAGATAGCTTTTCTATCAGAAATATAAAATCATGTCACTTAATTCTTCCTCACTTAATTCTAACTCTCTTTCATTTCAAAACATGAACTTACAGCCAAAACTTTAAAGAGGAATTGATTCCATATAAAAAAAAGGTATTTACACAAACACACACACACAGAATCGCATACACACACATTCCCCAAATTAAACAACTCAAACTTAAACTGGGCATAATTAAAGCACTGTCAATAACAAAGTCTTTTTGGCAGGAAAAAATAGGGAATGGTTCTCAAATGCAATAAATGGCACAGCTGAGAAAATAAGGGTATGCATGCCACCCAGAGAGAAGATAATTAGTTTTTTTCCTTTTAATATGCACAAAGGGATAAAGAAGTATAATCAAACTTTAAAAAAGGAAGAAATTACCACATTGTTTGGTATTTAATCATGACTTTTGTATGTTTAGTAACGAGACTAAAACTGATGGCTATTACTTCAGCATGCATTTCCCCCATATTGTAATAGCTCACGCTATAATCATACTATAGGGTGGTGGAAAGACTGGCTTGTCCATATAATAGGATACGCTTTTTTTTTCTAGAATAGTGTTATGAAATTCAAGGATGGGTTATTTCCATTATTTAACGTTGAAAATGCCTCTATAAGCTGATAAATTCACATTACAGAATTAGGGTCTCAGGAAGACCTGGGCTCGGCACCAAAGTAAGGGGCGTGGTGAGCAGTGCAGTCCTGTGAGCACAGCTCACACACCACTGCCTCATCAGCTCCCCCTCTCTGGCCCTGCCACACTCTCACCTTCCTTAATCTATATACATGTTTCATTGATTTTCATACCATTGGGAACTGTGTTCTGTAATAGTTCCATTGATAATAAAACATGGCTTAATGCTTCATTATCCTCTTTTCTCATTTTAATTTTATTTTTCAAGTAAACCTTTAATTTTATTTGATATATTAAGATTTTTAATGCATATTAAAATGAATGGCAGAATAGTAATAAAACAGAAGATACTGAAAAGTTTATTTAAAGAAGGTAGATGATATGTGCTTAAGGAAAGAATCTCTGTTAACTAATATAAACATTTCATAAATTGTTCTTCATATATCTGAAATTATTCATTTTGTGATTTTGTGTTCCATTAACTCAATCTAATATTTAACCCTTTCACCTAAAGAACTCTGCTGAATTATTAAAATATTATTCAAGAAGATTTCAGACAGTTAGTACAAAAAATGTCATCATTCAGTTCAAAGTCTATTCTTTCATGAACTGTTTGAAGTCCCTTATATAGCTCATCGACTAAATTATGCAATGTTTTAACTAATTTAAAGACTAATGCAAGTAACATTTTATCTATTGTTGAATATTTGACTTGGCTTGAATATACTATTATTATGAATACACTAAAATGAGTCCCAATGGTTCTAGCATGTATTCCAATGTTCCACTCTTGAAACACTGAATAACTCTCTCTGAGTTAGTGCATGCAGGGCTGTTACATGGGAGTGTTCTCTATGGCCACAGTGAGTGTTTTGGTAAGATCAGTTTTGCTTGCACTTCTTGTGTGTGTGTGTGTGTGTGTGTGTGTGTGTGTGATGGCTAATTTAAAAGAACAGCATGTGAGTGTGAAATTTTGTTCCCTCACTGAGGAAAAATGCCACAGAAAATTGTTCTGATGTTGAACAGAGTTCACCATGACAGAACTACGGGGATAACTCAAGTATATTAGTGGTTTTCTTGTTTCAAAAAAGTGTAATGTTGATTGATGACAAACCTCACTTGGGGCATCATTCAACTTCCCATACAGACAAAAATGTTGACTCTCAGTGCATTTGGAGTTCTTTCCTCCAGGTCAGATTATTAATCTACCTTTCAATTTATAGGCTCTGAAAATATCACATAACAATGTGTGACCAAAGAAGGTCTGATTTGTGTCAGAGGGCACACTGGTTTTGCCACTAGGACAACACATCTGCTCACTCAGTCATCTCAGAGTCACCTAATGGCGAGAAGCAGCAGGCCTCTCTGGCCCCATGCACCTGACTCACCTGACCTCACTCCCTCCAACTTTTTTCTGTGTCCATGAATGCAGAGAGACATGAAAGGACAGCTTTTAAGGACACAGAAGAGATGAAGAGAAAACAAGGGAGGTGCTCAGTTACTCACAGATTTGACTAATATATTAAGTGCAATGGAGAGTACTTTGAAGGAGATAAGGTGGTTTTGTAGAAAATTTTTTAAAAATGCATAACTTTGAAAAAATTCCTTTTGGGGGGTATTCCCTTTTACATATATATTCATCAAATTAGATTTCACAATCAGAGTTACAGATATAAGATCTTTTTTTTCATTTTAAAATACTATCAATAGTAGAGCTAAACTTTTCCTTTGCTATATATGAATGAAATTAAATTACAAATGCCAATCAATGAAAAACTTGAAGATGAAATTTGACCTTATCCTTGATGCCTTCTCATCCTGCTAAATGGAAAAAAACAGAAACAGCACCTTAATTTCTTCATTCGGTTGCTAACCTCAACATGCACAGTTGAAACCATCAATAAATCCAGCGGGGGGTGGGGGGGGAAGAGGCGTTCTTCTTCAATAAGTAATTAGTCTTGGAACCCCACAAGGGCAATTCTACCCTGTCTGATAGGTGCCCTCTGAATGCCCATGAATTGTTCTTAATACTCCAGATAACTAACACCATGAATTTGATCAGATTCTTCACAAGAATATTCCTTGAGTCAAGTGTATAAGAAGTGGTTTCTTTACAGAGGTGGTATAATTCTTCCACATCTGGAATTTCATTTTAGAAGCACAATTGTGAATCTTCCTAAGGAAGTCTAATTATACCACATCCACAATACAGAGCACAGTCACTAAAGAATTCAAATAATTATTGTTAGCGTTCTTGTTAGATTCAATCAAACCATTTTCAACCCCTAGTGGATCCATGTAAAATAGAAGTAAACACTGCCCAGGAATGCACCATTCTCACAATTGTCCCTAGGTTGGAGCCCGTTGTTTCAGTCATTGGGGCAATCTATCTATGTGAGGGTCGTTTTCTTTATCAAGACTGATGTACATTTCTAGAGATTTGTCCCTCCTGGTGACATGGCCAAAATAAAGGAGATAAAGTTTCTACATCATTGCTTCTAGGGAGCATTCTGGGTGAAAAGACAGATTTGTTTATTCTTCTGTCAGTCTGTTGCCAAAATCTGAATTCAAATCCACTGATTTCTTCTTCAGTGTCAAAATCCAACTTTCACTTGCTTAAGAGGTGGTTGAAAGCACCATTACTTGGGTCAGGTACACCCTAGTACTCAAAGTAACATCTTTGCCTTGCGACACCTTGAAGAGGTCTAGTGCAGTTGATTTAACCCATGCAGTGCATTGTTCAATTTCTTGACTACAGCTTCCATGAGCATTGATTGTTTATGCAAGCAAGGAGAAATCCTTAACAATTTCAAACTTTTTCTCCATCTACCATATTTTCCATTGGTCTAATTGTGGGTATTCCAGTTTTCTTTACGTGGGGTGGTAATTCAGACTGAAGGCTACAATCCATGAACTTCATCAGTGAGTGTTTCAATTCCTCACTTCAAGCAATGTGGGCTGCATTTCTTACATACCACAGATGATTAATAAAACTTGTTCAAAAACTGATGCTTCCTCTGTCTTAATATAAGCCAGAATCTCTGATTATTTGCTCAACCAACACTATGAGTAAGCGTGGTAATAGGATACAACCCTGACATACATCTTTCTTGATTTTAAACCATGTCATATTCCCTTGCTGTATTTGCACAACTACCCCTTAATCCATGTACAGTTTCTGCATGAACACATTCAGTGTATGAACTACCCAATTATCTCAAGGCTATTCTTATTCAAAACATAACATCTGCTAAATATATGTACGTTCCTTCCACTAAAACTCTCAATAATCTCATAAATGTTGAACATACTGTCTAATTGGTAATATCTCATGACTGTTGATGCAACCATTTGTGCAAATTCACTTCTTTTAATCTTTCTTTGAAGTTTTCATTGTGTAACACTAACAGGGAGAAATATGTTAGCATTCAAATATATTTTAAATAACGGGCTTAACGTCCATGTAATTTGTTTGCTATCTCCTATCTATATTCTAGATTACAACATTCTTGAGGGAAGTAATGATATACCTACATCTCTGAGCAACAGTACTTATGATAACAGAGGTTATTGTGTCTAAAAAATAGCAAATGCATAACTTGGAATGATTCTCCCTGCTGTGACCACTGTCTAAATATAGACAAATAACAAAACAAATAGACATACACAAAAGCAAGCAAACATTGGTTTGCTAAAGAAATCTCTCACTTGGAAATATCTTGAAATATTATGATTTCCTCCTTTCTACATTTGGAATATTTGAGTCATTTACTCAAGACTCTGATCTGATACATCCACTCACGTTTAAATGGAAATAGATTTTCTTGATGTTATTTTCTCTGAAATTCGGTCTTTGGTTTTGGTTTCTGAGAACTGGTCTACACCTGAGACCTGAGGTTACGGGCTGACCAGACCAAGAGGGACAACCTGGAGGCTGCTGCAGACTAAGCAATCTATTACAGTTCCATATGAGGCCAGATAAAGACTCAGAGAATGGAGACTTACTAGAATTTCCTGGACGATAAGTGCATTCCGAGGATATAGAAGCTCCCAGACTCAGCCATATATATATTTTTTTGTTTTCTGCTTGATTTTTCTAAATTAAAAATAGCCAATTCTCTGTAGATGGTGAGTCTCTCCAAGAAATTACTGGACATAAGAACAAGATCTAGGGCCAGCCTGTCTGCTGAGAGCCAAGTGAATAGGGTTGGAGAGAAAGAGGAGCATGGAGCAGCTGGAGTCTGAAATAACCTGGGAAGGAAAGTGGAGATTTCTCCAGGACACAGTTGGCCCATGGTATGGCAGTCATTATCCACCATGCATCTGGCATCAACAGAGGATGGCCTCAGCTTCCTTGGAATGGCCAGCAGAGTCAGCACTGAGATCAGGGTTATCTAGGAAGAACTCTGGCTATGAATACCCTGAAAGCACAAATTATTTAGTGGGAGAAACCTTCCTCCTAAGAGGGTTATTTTTGTACATGCTTATAGAGGGAAATATCCTCTAAAAACATATCCTATTCAAGGAAACTACAATGGTTTAGAACAAATCTAGGTGTGCTTGTTTCTGTTTTTTTTTATTTTTCAAATTTTAATTGATTCCATTCACATTGATGAAACAAAAACTAAACCTTCCTCAATAAAGTGGACTTGTGAGCAACTGTGATTGACTCAACTTTGACTCAATCAACTCCATAGGGAGTAGAGCAAGGCTGTTGACATTTTCTGATTCTATCAATCTGGAGGAGAGCAGACAGCCACATCTTTTTTCACAGAGAAGTTGGTGGGTTTGACCCAATGACCTTGAAATCAGCAGTACGATGCTTAAGGTCTGAGAAAACAGGGCTTCCATAAGGATTGTGTGGCTATGTAAAAAGTAAGCAATGAATTTTCATATATAGCAGCTGATAGTTTATTTTATAAATGAGCACATTGCTATTGAAATGCTGTGCATTTAAATGCAAAGAAAACTTCAAGTTCTATTCTATCACTTTCTACTTAAAGTCAAATATTACTTCTATATCTCCCTTATAGAGCTGATATATGTTTGCAATTCATTTTGTTCTAGGCTTTGCACTGGGTAATGAGAGTATAACTTTATCTCTGAGAAGGGTGAGTTATAGTCAATTAACTTGACCCTTCTAGCGATAACTCACTATGTGATATATTATAATTCTGCTCTTTATATGCCTATTGCTACGGTCCCATTTTGGAGAGCATTCACTTCTATTGAATGGATTGTAATAGGATGGGTTTAAGTCATGATTACAGTAAAAGGACCCACCACATGTCTGTAAGTTTGTCTTACTCTGGTGGCTTCTTTGTTGCTGTGACAATGGAAGCTATGTCACTGGTATTTCAAATGCCAGCAGGGTCACCAAAATTGAACAGGTTTTCACAGAGTTTCCAAACTAAGAACAATGAAGAACTCAGACCCTAACTTTGGAGGAAGTCACTGAAAATTTTATACGAACCTTTGAAGAATTTTCAAATACTGATGGACTCTTCAGGTCTAGGGGAATGTGAAACTCAATTGAAGAGGAGTTGATATCTTGGAAGGGTGTTGACTTTGGGAGACAAAAGAGGGTAAAACCTGCAGGAGGAGTGCTTTTGGGATCTTTATTTGAGGACAGGGCACAACTCAGAATAAAAAGAAAGAACTGCAAAAAATATCTTCTAATTTTGGAACCTGGGATGTGTGCAGTAGTAAGAAAATTGGAAGTGGTCAAAAATGAAATGGAACACATAAAGATAGTATCCTAGGCATAAATGAGCGGAAGTGGACTAGTCTTGCCCACTTCAACATAGAATATCATATGATTTACTATGCCAGCATAACACTATCAAGAGGAATGGTGGAGTAGTTACATAATCTGTTGTCAATTCAAGATATATGAGTGAAGAGGTGGGGTTGAGCCTGCCACTCTGGTCACAGCTTGATGACATCATTTAGTGATCCTAAGGAGAGAAATAGCTTCCTGGAGACACAACACATGCTGACTCCCTGTGAGACATTGCAGCTGACAAGTCACATGGATTACCCCAATGCTCTGAGCTGCAGGGGCCAAGCGTTGGACTGCTTATAATGCCACTGGATCCACAAGTCTTGCCCCACATGGGCCAAGGAGCTTCCTGCATTGGGTGTCACTGCATGTGTTTCATAAGTCTGAAAAGGACTTTATAGGTTGGTAATGTACATATGGGCTAATACCAGACTTATGGACTTGATATGGACTAGGCTGGGATTTTTCTCCTAGAGTACAATTAGTCTTTATATAAAATTCTTCCTTATATACATGAGTAGTCTCTGAATTTGTTTCTCTACTCTACCCAGAATAAAACAAAGAGTATTCACTGTCATAAAAGATCTTGAAATAGAGTGCTACTGAACAGATCAAATTATATCTATCCATCTTCAATCAATACAATTATTATTCTAATTTATGCACTGACCACAAAATCTAGGGATGAAGAAATTGAAGAATTTTGACAACAAATTCTTTGGGAACGTGATCAAACATGCAATCAAAACACATTATTAGCTATTGCCGATTAAAAGGCAGAAGTTGGATGCAAAGAAGGTGGAATAGTTATTGAAAACTGTGAACTTGGTGGTAGAAATGAAGCTGGAAATCACATGGCAGAAGTTTGCAAAACCAATGGCTTGTGTTAGTCTGGGTAGACTAGAAAAACACATTCAGAGATACCCTCCTTTGTATATAAGAGAGAGCTTTATATATAAGAACAACTGAATCTTGAGAATATACCCCACTCCAAGCTCATAAGTCTGATATGAATCCTTATGTCTGATACCAATCTATAAAGTACTCTTCAGATTCACAAAACACATGCAACGATACCAAATGCTGGAAGATCATAGGCCGGTGGGTTTGAAGTCACTGAATCCAGTGGTATTGTAGGCATCTCAGCACTGTCACAGGTCTCCATGTGGTTCTTTCAGCTCTGAAACTCTGACTGCCTCAGGGGAGCATCATGTGATTTCTCAGAAACATCTCCCAAGGAGGGAGCCTGTGTCCTGCCTCCAGTGAGGTATTTATCTCTTTGCCTTCCAATCAAACAGTGACCTGATTGACAGGTATGTTAGACAGGGTTCTCTAGAGAAACAAAACCAAAACACTAATAATTTAATATATATTTATGTAGATGGATAGATAGATATCCAATCTAAGAAATAAATAGTTAATTATTCTATAAAGCAGTATGAATGGCGTGGTACTTCTCACCTCCATGAGACAGCTAAGACACTGGCAGCTATTCAAGTCTTGAGGGCTGCCCGTTAATCAACTGGAGAGTGATTCAGACTATCTGGTCACAGACAGTGAACAGCATGGCAGGTCACCAATGGTTAGCCCCATGACAGGGTCCGACAGTCCCCAGCTCAAGAGAAATATATCACACTAGCATGAAGAAGCAGGGCTTGAAGGAACCTCAATTACAATAACACTGTCCAAAAATTAGGTGTCCCACAGGTAATGTAGCTTGCAAATGAAGGGAACAGAACAAGCAAGGCAGCTGGCTGCACAATGGTTCCAAAATCCAAGAGCATGAGAGAGGCAGGGGAGGCTCATTGAACCACTTAATTCTCTACCCTTAAATCAATCTCCATGTGTTTGTTGGCCATGTTTGCACAACAAACCTACTGTGGTAGTCATGTGCTTATGTTAATTTTATGATTGACATGTAGGGGTGGAGTCTAGCCTGTCAATCTGGAGATGGCCATTGAGTAGCCAATGAGGCCTCTGTGTGGGCATGGCTTTCACTTGAGACTCCTGGGAAATCTCACGATATTTCCCTCATGAAGATGAGAAGCTATCTTCCCCAGTTGTTGGGAGTTAGTTTCAGAGATGATTAATCACAGACAAGACAAGCTGGCAGCGTTCAAGAAACTGGAGGAGCCGGCAGAGATACCACACAGCTTTGCCATGATGGAGCCAGAGCTCTGAGGCTGGGGCCTTCAGATGGAGACCTCAGTCAGCGATGAGTTGCTTCGGCTGTTGATGGACCCTGATCCCTGGAGGCGAGGTGCCCTGCCAGCACCCGGATTCTGCACCCACTGACCTGTGACTTCGTGAGTCGGAAGAAGACTTTATAGACTGATTTCGGGCATATGGGTTAATAATGAACTTATGACTTTGAACTGGCCTGAGCTGGGATGCTTTCTCCATGTCCCATTTCTTTTGTATATAAACCCTTTCCTTATATCGATATGTGTGTCCTTGAATTTGTTCCTCTAGTCTACCCGGACTAACACACCTACCTATCACAGCAGGCTACTCACTCTACCCCTTTGCTCTTAAATCACTCTCAAAATGACAACAGATTATTTAACTACCACACTTGTTCCTAGCAAATACTTTTTCAACAACACAAAAGCTGATTGTAAACATGAACTTTCCCAGATAGAAAACAAAAATCAAATTGACTGTAACTGTAGGAAGATGCCATGCAGAAATTAAATATCATGTGTTAATACCATACTATAGAACAGACCATTAGCTGTTCTTTGTAAGTTCAGGATAAAGAAAATTAAAACAAGTCCAGAAGAGCCAAAATACAATTGTGAATCTATCCCACCTATATTGGGAGAACACCTCAAGACAGATTTAACACATTGAATGCTAATGACAGAAGCCTGATGAGCTGCAGGAGAATATGAAGAGCATCAGTAATGAAGAAAGCAAACATCATTAAAAAGATAGCAAAGAAAAAAAGATCAAAATTGATGTCAAAATAGACTGAAATTTTCTCTCAATAATAAAGAAGCCAAACCAAATGGAAGAAAGGATAAGAAAGGAGTTGAATAAAATTTTTCAAAGAACAGCTTAAGAAAGCAAAGTTAAATATTATAGCAAAATGTGCAAGGATCTAGAATTAGAAATCCAAAAGGGAAGAAAAAGTTCTGCATAATTGAAATAGAAAGAACTCAAGAAAACAAATTCAATCCTCCAATTTCAATGTTGAAAAGTTCTAATGGCAAAATATTTAATGATACAGGAAGAATGAAGCAAAGAATGAAACAATGTACAGCATCACTGACTGGAAAGAACAAGTCGACATTCAACACTTTCAGGAGATAGCCAATGCTATTTAAAAAAAAAAAAACTACTTCATGATATAAAATTCTGACATATACAAAAAAAAGAAGCTCAATGTGCACTAAATGCATTAACCAAAAAGAAAGTCTTAGAAATTTATGGAATCCCCCTTGAAGTGTTTCAGAAAGTTGAGGAATCACTAACTTGTCTAAGCCATGGAATTGGGAAGACAGCTACATGGCCAACTGACTGGAAGAGGTCCATAGTTGCTCCAATTCCATAAAAAGGTAGCACAAGAGAATGCTCAAACTATAGAATGGTATCATTGATACTGCACACACACAAGTAAAATGTTACTTAAGATTATCCAAAAATGGTTTCAAAAGTACTTTCACAGACAACTACCAGGAGTTCAGGCTGGAAACTGAAGAGGATATGGTACAGATGAGGATATGAGACAAGGGATATCAACATTGATGTCATATGGATCTTGGATAAACGCAGAGAAACCTGGAAAGATGTTTCAATGTGTTTCATTGACTACAACTATGACTTGTATGGGTCATAAGAAATTGTGGATAATCTCGAAAAAATGGGAATTCCAGAGTACTTGATTTTGGTCCTTTTGAAATAGTACATAGATAAAGCAGCAGTTGTGAAAACAGAACAAGAGGAAATCATATATTTTAAAATCAGGAAAGGTGTGCTTAAAGTTGTATCTTACCACAGTACTTTGTTCAAGCTACATACCCAGAAAATCAACAGAAAGCCTGGATTTTATAAAGAGGACTGTAGTATCAGATTGGAGGAAGTCTTATTAACAACCTGCTTTATGCACTTGATACAACTTTGCTTGCTGAAAGTGAGGAGGCTCTGAGGAACTTGCAGATGAGAATCAAAGATTTTAGCCTTCAGTATGGATTACAACTCAAGATAAGGAAAACCAAAGTCCTCACAACTGAATTAATAGATACCATCATGGTAAATGGGCAAAAAATTGAAATTGTCAAAGATTTTGTCTTATTTGAATCCTTAATCAATGTCATGGAAGCAGCAGTCAAGAGACCAAAAGAAATTCTGCATTAGATAAGTTTGCTGAACAAAATATTCCTGACATGGATACTCCTGGGAGGTAACTCTCCTTGGACACTGTCCAGGTGGTCTGAGGAGCACAGGGCCCAGAGACCCATGATGTACGGTTCTTTTCCACAACATTGGAGATCAAGCCGGGCCATGAGCCTGCACCTGCATATTCCTACAGCTTCTCAGAGTTCCATGGAGAGTACTGAGGAGACAAATAATGCAGGAAACATGTAAAAAGATTAAAAAAGGAAGATTAAAAAAAGGAGAAGAACAATATCTTTAGAGCATTGAAGAGCAAGAGCAAGGATGATACTTTGTGCATTAAGGTGTGCCTAACTGAAATCAGGGTTCTCTTCATTGCACTATATGTATGTGAAAATGAGATGCTGAATAAGTATGATTTTAGAAGGCTCAATTCATTTGAATTTTGTCACTGGAGAAGAATATTGAAGCTATCATGGACTGCTAAAGGACAAACTAATCTTTGCCAGAAGAATTAATGCCACTGTGCTTCTTAGAGGCAAGAATGGCAAGACATTGTCTTCCATACTTTGAACATATTGTCAGGAGAGCCCAGTACTCAGAGAAGGGCACCATCAGAGGGGAAGCAAAAAAAAAAAAAAGGATAACCCATCAATGAAATGGATTGGCATAGTGACTACATCAATAGACCCAGGCAAAGTAACGACTGTGGGGAGGTGAGGGATGGTCCAGTGTTTCCTTCTATTGTACAAAGTTGCTATGGGTAGGAGCTAACTTGATTGCGCCTAACAATAACAACAGCAACAACATTGCAGAGTGTGTTAATGAAGCCACAATCTTTTTTTCCTGGTTCATATTTTTAAGATTCCACCTTGAAGAAGGTATGAACCAGGCCACATTCTGACTATCTGGGAAATATCACGGTGCTGCCATACAATTCCATAACTCATTCATCATCTCACCTGGAAAACCAGACTCTATTTCTTTATGGAGCCTTGGTGGAAGCAAGAGGACCTTCTGTGACTTTTGCACACTCTCGGACCCTGGTTATGTACCCTGCCATTAGCTGACACCTGTCTGATTGTTGGACTGTGAACTAAATAGGACACCATCATGTGAGAGAGTTCCTCAAAGTTGCATGCGTTTTTGTGGGATGCTGCATAAATTCAAAAAAACCCAGGAATGTGAGCTAACATCCTCGAAAGTGCAGTGAGGGGTGGTGGTGGAAGGGAGTGGCACCCTCACCCTTCAGGCCTGAGTTTTTGGTTTCTTGAGCCCGGGTGGGATAGTAGCTAACATCGGGCTGCAGTCCACAAATTTAGAGGAACTTGCCTTACCTGCTTTGGACATATTGTCAGGAGAGGCCAGTCCCTAGGAAAGAATGCCAGGTATGGTAAAGTCGATTGGCCCCCCAAAAGAAGCCCCTTGAAGAGATCAATTCCCACAGTGTCTACACTGATTGGGAGGATGGTGCAAGACTGCGCTAGGGTTTTCTTCCTGTTGTGAGAAGTTTGTCTATGGGTCGGAGCCAACTCAATGACACCTAACAGTGGCAATGTGGTGGGTGATAATGTTCTACGAACTTAGTGTTCATTGCATTGTGGTCATTCTGGGCCACTCTGTCATTTACTCTGATGACAAGAGTTTAAAGATAGGGAAATTCAGAGTAACTTGATGAAAGCTACACAACTAGTAACAGATGCAGAGGCAGGATATGTAACGCAGAAGCCATGCAGCATGCCAATGAGAAACAAATTCTAGTGAAAGTAAAAATAATTGTAGAATAAATTTACTTAGCTATGAATAAACAATGGAGACACCATTTACATATGCTTATAATTTTTTTCTAACTTCAATTAGATAAATTTATAATCTACTCTGTAAGGAGCACTATAATAAAATATGCTTCTGTCAACAACAGGAAATGATTTTAGCCTAGGACAGTAGTGGTAAAAATGAATAAACTAGGAGAAAGACTGGAAATAACTCTTGCTCCATAATTAATGTTCATATAGTCTTAGGTGAGTTATTTAGCATTGTATGCCTTTGCTACTTATAAAAAACAATTTTTAAAACAAGGCTAATGACAGACATAGATCACAGAAAGTCACCACTTGTCTGTATGTTGTTTTTGGTGAATTGTGTGTTGCTACAGTGTTGGGTACTGGAAGTTATGTCCCTGCTATTTCCAATACCAGCAGGGTCACCCAACTTGAGCAGGTTGCAATAGAGCCTCCAATCTAAGGAGAGACTACAAAAAAGAAATAGGCTGTCAACTTGAGCATAATCAGCAACTGCATTTTTTATGAACAACAGCAACACCATCGTCATACACTGAAAAGCTCTTAAAAAGAAGTAGAACATAGTGCCAGAATAAAACTGAGGAAGTGCTGCCTTCTCAATAGTTTTTAACAGAATGCAACAGAATAATGACTGTGGGAGGAAAACCTTCAAGCCCTTGATGTGCTGATGGGTCAAGACACAAAATGAAAAGAAACTCCTGCAAACAGCAAACCAATCCCAGCTGTATGGCCAGCTGCCCCTCCCACCAGAAGAATTTACTACAGAGGACAGTACTGAAGCTGCAGCTCAGGGAGAGGGACATGTCTGATGAGAGCACACAGGAGCAAATGAAAAGGGAGGAAAAGAAAGTGGAGAGCATTCTGGCCTATCAAGCCTTGAGGACGATAGCCCAGCTCAGAGCAGCCATTGCACAGAGAGGACCATATGATTGGCCGCACTGTGAGACATGACATCCCTCACTGACCCATAGTGCTATGGGGACAACAATGGAGACAGTGCTCGAATTGGGCCCGATCTGATCCCACTACACAGAGGCAAAACATTAAGAGCATGCAACAGAACAGCAAGGGGAGCAGAACAAGAAAGTCTTGAGGGAGTACCAAAAATAGACTTTGTGGCCAGGGCATGGCATCCCATCACGCTTTTCCAGAAAATGCTCCTAAAGATCAACAAACAGACCTTGAACTATTTACAGACTTTTCTTTTTTGTGTCATTGGTTTTGTTGTGGTCGTTTTGTTTTCTCTTGTCACTTTGTTTTGCTGCATCTTGTCTTTGTGTATATTACTATCTCTGTAGGTCTAGCTAGATAAGATAGCCTGGATAAAAAATCTGGAGGAGAAAACAATGAGACCTATGGTTCCAAGGTGGGCAAGGAAAAGGGGGAGGTAAGGGAAAGGAAGTGGGTGTCAACACACTCAGGGACAATGGAACAAGTGATTCAAAAATCAGTAATGAGGAAGGTGTAAGAGACCTGGTAGGGCTTGATCAAGGACAATGTAACCACGATGAATTACTGAAACTCTAATCATGACTGAGCATGATAGTGGTAAAAGAGGAAAGTGAAAAGAAATAGAGGAAAGAATTAGGAGGCAAAGGGAATTTATAGAGGTCTAAAAACAGGCACGTACACTTTTAAATATATTTATATATGATGATGGGGAAATAGAACTATGTGCATATATTTATAGGCTTAGTATTAAGGTAGCAGATACACACTGGGCCTCCACTCAGGTACTCCCTCAATGCAAGAATACTTTGTTCTATTAAATTGGGATTAAATCATGTTCACTTTCCCAAATCATCACTGAATACAAAGTGGGTGCATAAGCAAATGTAGTGAAGAAAACTGATGATGCCTGTCTATTGAAAGTTAGAACATGTGGGGTCTTAAAGGTTTGAAGGTAAACAAGTGACCATCTAGCTCAGAAGCAACAAAGTCCATTAAGAAAAAGCACACTAGCCTGTGTGATCATGAGAGATCAGTTATCAGGCATCAAAGAAAAAAAAGTGGTATCATGTGAATGAGGAGTAGTGTGGAGTGGGGACTCAAAGGCAATCTATAGGCAACTACACATCCCCTTACAGAAGGTTTGTGGGGGAGGAGATGAACCAGTCAGGGTGTAGAGTAACAAGGATGAGCATACAACTTTCCTCTAGCTCTTAAATGCTTTCTCCCCTACACAATCCAATTCTATCTTAAAAATCTGGTTAGGCTAGAGACTGTACACTGGTACAGATAGGAATCAGAAACACAGGAAATCCAGAATAGATGAACACGTCTGGATAAGTGGTGAGAGTGGAGATACCAGTGGGGTATGGGTGGAAGGAAGGAAGTATAGAAAATGGAACTTATTACAGAATCTACATATAACTGTCTCCCAGGATGTCAGACAACAGAAAAGTGGGTGAAGGGAAATGTCGGGCAGTGTAAGATATAACAAAATAATAATTTATAAGTTATCAAGGGTTCATGAGGGAAGAGAGAGGGGAAATGAGGAGGAGAAGAGTGGGGGGAAATGAGGAGCTGATACCAGGACTCAAGTAGAAAGCAATTTTTTTTTTTAGAACGATGTGGACATCACATATACATACGTGCTTGACACAGTAGATTTACACAAGGAGTTGTGCGAGTCCCCAAGAAAATGATGTAAAAAGTCAGAATATATGGATTACAACCTAATGTAGAGAAGAACAAAATACAACTAGACCAACATGTAATATCATAACCAATGATAACAAAATTGAAGTTGCCAAGAATTTTGTTTTGCTTGGATAAATGATCAAGGCCCATTTTATAGAAGCCACAATTAAGAGATAAAATGATGTCTTACATTTATTTATCAAATCTGCTGAAAAAGACCTCTTTCAAGTGTTGAAATCAATGGGTTTACTTTGAAGTCTGAGCTGTGCATGACCCAAGCCATCAAATAACATATGTGAAAGTTGTTTATTCATAAACAAAAACTGAAAAAAGATGATGTGCTTGAATTATGGTGTTGGAGAAAAATATTGAAAGTACCATGGTCTGACAAAATAACCAGCAAACCTGTCCTGGAAAATTTACAACCAGAATGCTTCTTGGACTGAGCCCCAGTGGTGTAGTGCTTGTGTGTGGGACTGCAGCCCACAGGGTGGGCGGTTCAAATCCAGCAGCAGCTCTCTAAGAGCAAGGCTGGGCTTCCTACTCCCATAAGGGGACAGTGATGCCCACAAAAAAAAAACAAAAACCGAGTCAGAATGCTTTTTAGTAGCAAGGATGATAAGACTTCATCTTATCCACTTTGGACATGTTCCCAGGGAAGAAATAGGAAGTCCCTCCACTGGATGGATTCCCAGTGGCTTCAACAAGAGGCCCAGATATAAGAACACATTTTGAGGCTGCTTCATGCCTGGACAGGATGTCATTCTATCTCACACAGAGTCACTGCATTCCTCTATCCCTAATGCTTTTTACCCTGGTGTGTGGTAACCTGTTAATTTTCCTAATCAGCCCTCATCATTTGCAGTGAATTGTCTGTGAATTCTGTGTGAAATGCAGTGGTAGAACCTTGTGGGAGAAATGGTTCATGTCAAAATAAAGATAGATGGAAAGTTGGGGCATTTCCGATATTGATTTTGTGGCGATCAGCCTAGAGTTATGGTGGAATTGGGGTCTCCTCTCCCTTGTGTTGCCAGAGGAGGTCAGATGTGGCCACCTAGCCATTTCATTGGAGCCCCATGTGCTCCATGCTCCCCCTGATCATCTAGTAGGTGTTGTAAAGACTATAATCAGAAGAGCTATAGTATGCAATTCAATTCTGTGCCATAGCTTCTCCTTATGCATATGATCTACATGCATACATAATGATCTTGTGGTATTATAACCAGATACGATATCACTTGGATAGCAGACAGAAGTGGAAGAGGTGTGTGTGTTATTTCACCTATTTAGTTCTACCACATTCTCTTCCCTTTTTTTTTATATGCCACCAAATGAATCACCAATATATTTAAAATACAAATTGCATCAACTTCATAGTATCATCTGTGACATATCTTCAAAATTTCATTTGATTCCTAGCCCCTTCCATATTTACTGCTACATCATTTTGAAACTGACATATATTAGAATAAAATGATGGACACATGCTTTCTTATCTGATGACAGGCCACAAGAGCTCATTTAAGAATCCGTTAGGCCAGCTCGTTAGCTATAGTTGAAAAATAATTAATGCTAACTTAAAATGAATAATTCATAAACATTTAATTGACCCTATCCTAATGACAAACCCCTTAGCCACTTTGTATATTGAACAGCTAACTTGTCACAATAAACTCACCTAATATTGCAACTATAATTAAAATCAGTAATCATAGAGACATCTGTTTGTTCAGGGAATTTTCCCAATAATGGTCAGGCTACCATAGTCTTTTCCATGCTGTAGCAATGCAACTTTGGGGTTCTAACCTGAGACATTTTGAATGCTTAAATAGAATCAGAACTGTCTTTTTTTTCATGTATTGCCACCTCGTTTTTGACATAGCAAGTGTTCTGGAAACTACCTGTTCACACACATACTTAGCCTAGTGACTTTAAGTTGCAGTGACAGTGGTCTAGGTAGGCATATAATTTTGCTACTATATATATATGTATATATAGATATATATATATTTCTTTTTGGAAACAAGCCTTGTGAATATTGAGTCTCACTGAGTTGATTCCACATAATATACTAGTTTCTACAGGCTGCGTATATGCACCGTTGGTAACAAGGGGCCAAAGTTTGCTTAGAAAACAAGACCCTAGACGATAAAGTGGAGGTGATTTTACTAGGATGTTCCTTAGGGGTGCACATCTCAACTCTTCGCCGACAATAGTTTCTGTTTACTAAAGAATCTGACTGCTAGCTAACATTTTAGACCACAAATCCTTTTTTTTTGGATGGGATGCCATTCCTGACTACCAGCCTTTGGGAAAGACCAGCCCTTGTTGAAGATCATCATTGTGTTTTATGTTGATTGTTTGAGGAAAAAATACCAGTTATGCTTCCAAATCTTTAGTTAGCATAGCAATAACTCTGCCATGCTGCACATCTGTTACCTCTTTAATAGGCAGCAAAGGCACTCCAGCTCTTGTTAAAAATTAAAACTTAAAATCACTCTACTACTTGAGACATATGACATTAATTAGTAAATTGAAGAATCTTGTTAATTCTTTATTTTCTGTGAATAAAATATTTCCTTCACTATATTAGCTCAGCTGCCTAAGTATATTTTACTGAATTAAAATTAGCTACTATTTATTCAGCTTATTTGATGAATAATATAATTCATTTTCATCCGATTGCTTCAATATATTTCAAGCTCCTATTTAAGTCTTTTTATTCTGTTACTTATTCATCCTTTCATCACTACTTACTGTATTGATAATCATTGCGATCAATTGGTTGATGCTACAGCAGATAGAGAGGGGAGCAGAATGCATCGTGTGGATTTGCATGAATCCAAACCCCAAATTGAGAGCAAAGAGGTATTCCTCACTTTCACAATTTACCATCATCCCCACCAGCTGTCCAAGAGGCACTCTTTCTCTGGAATCTGGTCACCTGGCACTGGATCAAATTGTGTCAGTTACACCAACATCATCCTTCAAACCATGTGCCCGTGTAACACATTTCTTACCTAGACACCTGTGTTAGCCCAGGTAGACTAGAGAAACAAATTCCTAAGCATGCATATGTGTATAAGAAAGAGGTTTATACACAAGAACAATTAAACATTGAGAAAACATCTGAGCCCAGTCCAATCCAAGGTCATAAATATGGTACTAGCTCATATGTCTGATACCAATCTGTAAGTCCTCCTCATACTCACAAAACATATGCAATGACACAATAGCAATCATAGACCAGTTGGTAAAGAGTCATATTTTTTCCAGGAATGGTAGAAGCATCTCAGTGCTGGCAGGGTCTCCCTGTGGCTCTTTCAGTTTCCAGAGCTCAGGACCTATCAGCATGCTGCCATGTGTCTTGTCAGCTGCAAAGTCTCCCAGGAAGTGAGCAAGTGTCTCGTGATTCCAAGAAGGAAGTACCAGATTTCCCAGAATTCTCAGAAGAGAATGTCATGTCCGACTGAGGTGTCTCATTGGCTGTCTCCATATTGACAGGCTAGACTCCACCCTTACATTTTTAATCCTCAAATTGATACCAGATTAGATGACTGCCACACCGCCCAAATGTGGGCTAGAAATCCAAGGGAACATGGTGCTTAGAATTGTCCAGTAGACAGACACCAGGCAGAAGCTGAGGGAGTCTTTTCCGTATTCTAATTTCCTGCATTGCTGGCAGCAGATGTGGGGCTGTTTTCTCACTAACTTTTCAAAATCCCGGTCACATCTTTTTGTGAGTTCACCTGACATCTCCAAATTCTTCCCTGGTTGTTTTGAGTTGATAGTTCTATGAAACAATTCACAAAATTCTAGGAAGTATATAATATTTAGAAATATTAATTATTATTGGTAGAAATGATAAAGGGAGAAGAATTCCTTGAAGCCCAGAGGAATCTCAAAATGTAGCATTTATGTCCTAAGATGCTTGACCTATGAATGAATTTATGAATGAATGTCTTTCATCCACCAGCAAACCCTAAGACCTTCAGTGTTTGGAGCTTTTTATTGCCTTTCTTGCACAGTACCAAATAGAGCCTCATGAATATAAATGATTAACTTAACTATGCCCCTCTCCCTTTTTGATATTAAAGGGTGATCTCAATAGCCATTGTGTACCTTCCATTCTCTCTCCCACCTACTGGACATCTTAAGTAACAAAATAGCCTCAGTTTTCTAAGATTTTTCAAATATTTTTCTCTGAAACTATGACAAAAGATCACCTGATGTCAAATAAGAGAATTGCAAATTACACAGATTATTATTTCTGAGATTTCAAACCAAGGAACGCACTATTTTAAAATGCATACAATTGAGCGGATATGGCACTATGATTGCAAAGCACTAGAAATAAAAAATCAAGATAGTTTTGAAATTGGAAAAGCAGAGCATTTATGAAGAAGTATGGCAGAGGGTAGTGAGAAGGCGATTGGTATTTCAACAAGAAACCGACATGTGCAATCGCAACTCAAAAATACCTGACATATTAGGGAGCAGTATGCAGGAGAAAAAAAATCCATTTTCCATAATTTCTTTTGTGGAGAATCACTGAATGAAAACTTCCACTATTTATTAAAATGGGTATATTCTGACACCAAGAGGCCCCCTCTCCCAACTCTACATCTGAATGGGGTCCAATAAGTCATTCCAAGGATCATGTTGAACTCACAAGCAATATTCACAATTAAGGGGGCTTATTAGGCAAGTCAATAGGTTAACACAAGTCAAGATAAAGAAATAGTATTGAATACAATCATTGGTTTCTGCAATCAGCATTATTTATTTTTCTTTTTCTCTCTTTCACATGGTCTCTTGTTCTTCACTTCCATGGATCAGGCAGCTACACTGCCTGTCACTCTCTCACCATTTCATGGCTTAGTCTAGATAAAGAGAAGGCATCCTGTAATCTTGACGCTGCTCTTGTGAGTCTGCATACAACAGACTGTGATGCATTAGTCGGCAAGGTCTCCACCACTTCACAAAGAGCTAATGAGTATGCTTTCCCATGCTTTCGCTCTCTGCCTTTCTTTCTTCTCCTTCAAAGTTGCCTCCTCCTTGTAGTCAGGCAGTGGTAACGACAACTGATGGATTCCCTTGACTTTTGTGACATAGAACTTGTTGGCAGAGTCCACCCGAAGCATTTGGCAGGAGTTACAGACATTCTCATAGAAGAGTCCACTTGAGATACTACCTCCACCACACATACCAGAGAAGTCCACCTGTTGAATGGGCTTTGATGCAAGGTCGTGATGGACAACAGAACAAAATACTGCTCAGTCCTGCCATATCCTCACAAGGATTTGTTGTTGCTGTTGTTGAAGCCCATCGCTACTTTTTGCAACATAGATTTGATTGGTCCACAGTAGTTTCAATATTCTATGTCTGATATTTTCTTTCAAATGAATCAACTTTTCTCAGCTCTTTCCTATCTGTTACCAAACTTTCACATGCATAGGTTGCTTTCCAAGCAGATAAGGCCCTTTGTTGTTAAATACTTTAAGTAGGTCTACAGATTAACATATAAAGCCCTGGAGGCATCCTGTATAAACACTGGGATGGTATCTGAAGGATTTCCTTTATTTGTGTCTACCTTCAGTGCTCTCATCAATCAAGATTTCAAATAGAATATTAAATGGGATGAATCTGCTACACAGTGTTGTTGTCCTTGTTTTCAGGTGCCATGAAATCAATTCCAACTCACAAGCACCCTATGTACAACAAAGTTCAACACCATCTGGTGCCAGGTGATACCCCCTTTTGTTATGTGAGCACATTATTGCATTCACAGCACCAATCCATTGTGAGAGTCTTCCTCTTTTTCATTGGCCCTCTGTTGCAAGCATGGGTCCTTTTTCTGGAATTGGCCTTTCCTGACAATTCGTTCAAACTATGTGAAATGAAACTTCACTATCCCTCATTCTAAAGGCCATGCTTGTCATTCTTCTTCTAAAACAGCATTATTTGCTCCTTTGGCAATCTTTAGTATCATCAATATGCTTCACCTATATTGTAAATCTAGTGTATCCATTCTTATTTGGTCTACTTGGCTACCAAGTATTGTCAAAATTGACCCTCATAACCCTATTCAAATATGAACTGTAGAATTTATGGGGCTGTACATCTTCACTTGAATCCTTTCTTATCGTACTGTAAATTTTTCGAAATCACTAATATACTGTATCCATTCTTAAAGTCAGGAAGCAAGCACATTGATTGGCACATAGTGAATATATTGTTATTTTAATTAGGCCATTTGAATCAATGAGATTTAAAATGTTAAAATGATACTTGTTCGTCCTCAGGCCAGTCCCAACTCATCCCTCACAGAGTCGCATCATGAAGCCATATCAGGCAACTCATGACTTGAAAATCACTCTATGGACCATCGCGCTAGCCACAAAAAAGAAATTTTATCTTAAAGTAATATAACTAAAAAGTCAATGATTTGTCATATTTTCAATTATAGTTATAACAAATTGCACATCAGATTGTGTCTTATGTCAGAGCAAATCTAGAGGCTACTGTTGATTTAAGTACTCATACATTCAACTAAAACACATGAATTTTGCAAATTTAAATTAAGTAAAATAAATCCACCCAGATGCCTTGCCCAAAATGTGTACATAGAACATCCCTACAGCCCCTTGAAGCAGATGTATAGTCATATTCGCTCAGAATATAGAATGTTCTTGCATATCAAGTGTAGAAGAAGGAGGCATGTATACTGATGAAAAAGAACTGCTCTCTAAGGGAAAACACTGAAATTGATGCTGGCTGTGTGCTTCTGCCCATATGTGTTTATCTACTTTGAGTTGTATATGAGCTCAGTTTGTCATTCCCGTGCTTCTATTCCAGTTGCATCATTCTGCGAGAAAATATTGTAAAATGTCACTCTAAATTAAGCCACATTTTACTGGGAGGCATCCCTTTTAACAGAGCTTGTAAATACTGAAAAACACTTTGTGACTAAGAGAGAATATGAGTCAAAATGTCCTTATAGTAATGTTAAAAAAGATCAGAAAATACAATGTTTTTGTAAGGAAGATAGTGGCTAATTTTCTTCTTCTATACAACCTTTACTTTCCACTACTGCAAGTGTGAGGTATGGCTATTGTTGCCCCAAATCATGTAGGTATGAAGGATGAGGAAAGAGGAAGAAAGAAAGGAAGAAATAAAGAAAGGAAGAAAGAAAGAAAGAAAGAGGGAAAAATCAACTTAAAAGCTCCCCCACCACTCTCTCAAATGAATACACTCCTACTTTTCTCCCTAAAGCAGAGTGCATATTTTTCTGTGAATGACAACTACAAAGTAACAATTAACTTACATTTTTGTAATCATTTGCATAGGTTTGTATAAAGTGATGCTGGGGAGAACAGAAGACAGAATGTGAGTTCTAAGATTCATTCTGGATCTGTTCCTGAAAGTGGATAGAAAAACAAACCATCAAAAACTCATAGCGTCATGCTACTGTTTCTCAGTGACATGGATGCTAATACATAGCGACCCACTTTGGTTTCCTAAAACTGTAACTGTTTACGGAAATTGAGAGTGCAGTCAAAATGCAGAGCGGGCAGATGGCAGCCCAACACATACCACTACACCAAGTAGTAGAGTTTTGTATAGAACAATCCATGGGCTAACTGTCAGAAACTCAAGCCAAATTCATAAGAGTACATGGAGCAAGGAAAATCATGACAACATCATATGAATGTTAGCTGGAATCAAAGAGGTCCATGAAGATGCTTACTTATGTTGTATTCTCTTTGCAGATGTATTAGATGTGTGGATCAGGACACACTTCGGACAACATTGTGAAAAATGGAAATTCCAAACACTGAATTGTGCTCGTGCAAAATTAATACTTATTTCAATAGGCAGTATGCTGGACAAAATCCAGGGATCGAGCACAGCTTAAAATGAGAGTAAAGATGTGTTTCAGGGTTATATATTTTGGCACTTTACTATTTTAACATTACTAATTTAATATGCCTGATGAATAAATGAGCTAAGAAACTGGGCTAGATGAAGAAGTATAGAACATCAACAATGGAGGTAGATTCATTAACAACCTGTAGGATATACATGGATCAGTCTTCCTTCCAGGAAATGAAGACGGTTCAAAGCACTTACTAAACAAGGACTACGGCCTGCAGTATAAATGATGTCTCAATGTTAAAAATATATAAAGCTTGCCATTGCATCAGTAAAAAAGCATTATGAAAACGGAGACAATAATGATGAGTTTGCTAGGATTTCTTTTACTTGGAAAAATGAGATAAATCTGTAATCAATATCCATGAAAGAAACGGTCAAGAAATCAAATGATAAATTGCATTACAATGTGCTGCAAAAGGACTCTTGAAAGTTCAGGAGAAAATACGTTACTATGAGAGCTGAAATGTTTCTGACCTAGCATTATTTCCATTCTTTACCATCATGTGAACGTTGGTTAAAAAAGAAAGAAGGCTGGAGACCGGTTGATGCATTTGATAACTATTTTGATTAGTATTTTACATCACATGGACTATCAGAGGTTCAACCAAATTGTAATTTGGAAGTCATAAGGCTTCTTCCCATGCCCTTTGAATTTTTTTTAATTGACAAACCAGCTGCTGGAGCAAGACATCATGTTTGGGAGGCAGAATAGGAAGACATTCAATGGCTCAGGTTGAGGCTGTGGCTACAACCAAGGACTAAAACACAGCAAGGATGGTGAGAATAGGGCATGGCCGGGTAAACTTCACTCTTCCATACATAATGTCAACATGACAAGGGACAATTACAAGGTGCCTAATGGTGTAGAGCAGCAATTGTACTGGGACTTAGAGCTCCCATGAACAACCTGAATTGAGCAGGTGGCCCAACCTTGCAGAAAATGAAGAGGTCTTAAAGCACTTACTGGTGAAGAAAAAAATTATAGCCCACAGAATTGATTATGCTTCAACATCTGAAAGTAATCTCACAACCATGGTTGTTAAGGGCCCATATCTGCAGAAGACTAAATTACTATTCACGCTCATGAAAGATCAGCTTCTAAAGCATAAATATGCATTTTGCCAAACACTTTTATATAAAACATATACTTATTTTGTAGGAAGATAAGGGCATTATACACTTTATTTTTGGGGGGGAGGCATCACCGCCCTCTGGTGGAAGCAGGAGGCCCAGCCTTGCTCCTGGAGAGCTGCTGCTGAATTTGCGCTGTCAAGCCAGTGTGTCACAGTCCCGCACTCAACCACTATGCCACCAGGGCTCAGTCCCTGAGTATTGTACACTTTAGAACAAAGAACACTTCTAGTTTCAAAAAACCTCTATGCTTAATACTCGTAGTGGATTATTAGAAAGATCAATGATTCACTTCATGCTAGAACACCTCATACACACACACACAAAGAATTTCAGATCTTTATGCCAAAATCAGTGTACAGAAAGTATATTGATTTTGAAAGCTACAAATTATTTATTTAAAACAAAATGAGATCATGCTTAGTCAATATCACTGTAAAAGCACATCTATTCCTTAAAAAGGTATGACATTACAGTAGTGGCCCCGGAGAAAGAAGTACTCTCATGGAACATGTCTCAGAAACTCACACATGCAAGTCTGGCCTGTGCGGTAGAGCGGCTATGAGTTAGAATTGACTCAATAGTAATGAATTTGAATTTATTGTACTATACATTCATTTCATTTAATGTCCTCTAAATTATTTTACAAATGCTATTCATTTAATTTTTATCACCCAATTAGGTAAGTAAATAGCCTAGCACTTCATCTGGTAGCTTTTCCTACTACATTGACTTGTATGCTTCAATAATACTGTGCACTATGCAACTAGTATTCCAATTATGGGCAACATAACCCCCGGTGGACATGATTGATCATACTACTAGTATAAACTTGAAATGTGGAACAAATTTGGAACTTGTAAAACTAAAATGAAATTATTGAAGACTAAGATTTTAGGCATTTTGGAGCACATTCTAGATAGTATTGGCCATTAGAAAGTTGCAATCCTAGAGTCTGCTGTTGATGATAGAAAAGGAAAAGGAACAGTATCGTAACATTATGAAAGAGAACATATCATGATCTATTTTGAAGTGCAGCATCATAATTAAGTGATAAGAAAATATCCATTTAGATGATAGGAAAATGTCCAAACATCTATAAGAAAGACCACTTAATGTGACGATTATTAAAATAATGCACCATTCACTAATACCAAAGATGACAAAATTAAATAACTTTTTTTTTACAAACTTCAGTTGTCTGAAATTGAGAAAATATGCAATCAAAGAGCATTAATAATTATTGGTAATCAGAATGTAAAAGTTGAAAAGACAGAAATTTGCATTTTTCAACCCAATCAATTTGGTAAATATTGCACTATTGATAATAATGATGACAGAGAGTACATGCTAGAATTTTACAAAACCAATGATCAACTCATTGGATATGTCCTCACATAAATCAGGTACATGTTTTTGAATCAAGCTAATTACACCTGTGGAAGGTGATGATGAAGAAGCACCCCAGTCTCATGAAGGCCAAAGACCAATGGTGGTTCGATAGAATATCAATCTCTCATTTGCAAGTTTGAGTTGATGCTGAAGAAAATTAAAAGAAGTCCACAAGAGACAAAGTACAATCTTAAGTAAATTCCATTTTAATTTAGAGATCATCTCAAGAAGAGTTTTGACATCCTGAATACTAGTGATGAAGACTTTGGAAATATAATAGAAAAAAAGGCTATGTGTATTATATTATAAACTTGGAAACTTGCTCTTGAATGACCTTGCGAAATGAGTTGAGGAACTAAAAAAATTGAGCAGAAGATTTTAAATGGTAGTTCAAGAAGAAAAAGTAGGTTATTATAAAGACTTGGAATTTGAAAACCAAAAGGAATGAAATGACTCTTCATTTCCAAAGCTGACAGACCTGAGAGGGAAAAAAAAATTAAACTTTCAATTGAAATATTGAAAGTTTTTTGGGTAAATTTTTAAATCACAGAGGAAATATTAAAGAAGTTGGAAGAAGGGCACCCAGTCATTTAATTGGTCAAAGTTCATTCATTACAGTACATAGTAAATGATTAAGAATTCATGATACCCCTGGCAGTTGCATAAACTGGTATTAATTTTAGGATTAAGCGTGTAGGGGTGGAGTCTAGACTGTCAATCTGGAGAGAGCCCATGAGACCTCTGTGCGGGCATGGCCTTCTCCTGAGAGTTCTGGGCAATGTGATTTCTTCTTGGAAGCAGAGACACTATCTCTTGTTTCACTTCCTTGGAGACTTCCCACTGATGAGACTCACTTGGAGACTTGCTACTCACAAGGTTTACTTTCTCTGAGACAATCTGAGGAGATTTGACCTCGAGCTACCCTATCGCCCTGAGCCAGACAAGCAACATGGCTGTAACTGGACCTCTGAAGCCAGAGTAGCCCCTTGGAGACCCTGCCAGCACTGAGATATTTACAATGCCAAAGGCATTCTATCCATCTGTCTTGGGATTGTTGTGCAGTTCACATCACTCTATGTGTTTTGTGAGTCTGAAGAAGACTACAGAATGGTATCAGACATATGGGCTAATGTTGTACTTATGATCTTGAAATGGACAGGATTAGAATGTTTTCCTCAATGTTCAATTGCTCTTGTGTATAAACCAATCCCTTATATACATACATATGTATGCTTATGAATTTTGTTTCTCTAGTCTACCCAGACTAACACAAGACCAAAGGAAACTGTTAAGTTGCACTGAATTTATTGAGGAAATATAAGGTTCCAAGAATTGATGAAATCTGAATAAATAGATGCTTTGAAGTGCTCACTCTTTTAAGCCAAATTCCTTGGAAATGTCTTGGGCACATGACTGAAATCCATATTTGTGCACATTGCAAGGCAAAGTATACACCATAGAATGAAATTATTAAGTAAGATTATACCACACTCAAGTAAAAGCTTGCTGCAGATATTTCAAATCAGTTACAGCAATTCATCACAAAAGAACTGCTATAAAATTCAAGCCAGTTTTGGATGATATAAAATGTAAGATTTCATTGATGATATCAGAAAGATCTTGGATAAAATTTAAATTACTAGAAAATCATTTACCCATCTTTTTCAACTATGCAAAGGCACTTTACAGGGATCACATAATATGGATAGCATGTGAAAAATATAAATTACAGAGTATTTCATTTTTGATCATGCAAAACTTCTATGTAAAACAAGAATCAGCCATTCAAATGGAAACTTCAGGATTACAAGATTTAAAATCTGAAATTGTGCACTTCAGGGTTAAAACCTTTCACCAACTTTATTTAAAATGTATATTGTTCAAAACATTTTATAATGGAGTCCAACTATATGAAGAACACCATAATATGAGGACTAAAGGAAGGTTTATCGACAATTTATATGCCAATTGAACTACTTCACTTACTGAAAATGATGATGAAATGAAGCACTTTCTGATTAAGATACAAAGCTACATCGCCTTTAGCATGGATTGCATTTCAACATAAAAAAGAAAAAATTCTTACAAATAGGCAAACATCAATGTGCTATGTAAAATTTGAAATTGTCAAATATTTCATTTTGCTTGGATCCACAACTAAAATCCAAGGAAGCAGCATCAAATACATCCAAAGGTAGACTGCACTCAGTCAATATGTTAGAAGACTGATGCTTTTAAGAAGCAAGGTTGTTGTTTTAAGGTATTAGCTTCACAAACGGTATTTTCAATAACTTCAATAAAAACATACAATTAATAAAAAAGATGAAAAGAACTGATACCTTTATATTATGGCTTTCATGAAGACTACTGAACACAGTACGGGTTTCAGAAGAAGGAGCAATTCTTTATAGGAAGGAGTACAGCCAGAATGAGCCATAGAGGGGAGGAGACTGAAGCTTTCTCTGTACTTTGGATATATTGTTAGAAGAAACCAGTGTTTGGAGAAGGACACCACAACAAAATGCATGGAATTAGAGACAAAGAGGAAGACATGAAATTCAGTGGATTGCCATAATGACCCTAACTACGAGTTCATAGGAATGATTATGAGAATGATGCAAGGCAGGACAAAGTGTCATCCTATTATACATAGAGTCTCTACAAATGGACTCTATCTGGAAGTTGACTCTAATAACAAAATCTCCATTTTACATATTTAAATATACATATATTTAAAGACAAAATTAATTAATTCTAATACTATTCATTTTGCTGACACTTTGGTTATAAAAACAAACCTTCCATTTTGACTTTTATCAAAATTGTTGCTAAGACATAAGAACCAAAGATCTGTTGAACAAGTACTTAAACAATTCAATCATTGAGTTTGCAATAAATATACTTAGGGGCAACTAAATCATATATGCTATAGGATATTAATTGCAATCAATCATATTTTCAATTTCACCAAGTTGTGTAAATTTATTTGTAACCCCCGAATCAATACTCTTGGTGCTTCATGTGTCACTCACAGAAAGGCAGGTGGGACCAATCTGAAATAGAACTAAGAAAATAAAAATAAAATGAAACATTATTGCATTTTCCTAAAGCATTTACTTCCCAGAACATATATATTCTTAAGTTCTTTCTTTGTACCTTTGAGATGAACATAAATCTGTTAAAAGCTAAGTAAAGCTGTCACTGGATATACTACCTACAGATGTTTTCTCAAGGAGCTGAATGCTGCCTCTCTGAAATTAAATCAATAAGGAAGTTAGCACTTTTATATCCCAGGATTCTGTGAGAGTAGGAGCCTATATCTAGTTCAATGTTTCATTCACAGTTATAAACCTAGTTAAAGTATTAAAGAAATCATAGAACCTGGGTTAAATGAAGAAGAATGTGGGCTACAGTCAGGTTTGGATGGAGGCTTATTAACAACCTATGAATTGCAGAGGGCACAACCTTGCTGGATGAAAGTGAGGAGGACCTGGAAATTTTAGGATGAAGATCAAGCATTGCAGCTTTCACTATGGATAGCTTCTCCATATAAAAAAGACCAACTCCTCACAATCTGATGAATAAATAGCACCTTGCTAAATGGAGAGGAGGTGGAAGCTGTCGAGCCTTTTGTCTTAATTGGAAACACATCGCTCATGGAAGTAGCAGTCAAGAGATCAAAAAGAGGCATTGCATTTGGTAAATGTGCTGAACAAGACCACTTTAGAATATTCAAAAGCAGGGAAGGTACTTTGAGGACTAACATGGGTCTGACTCAGCCATAGTCTTCTCAATTGCATTATTTGCATCTGAAAGTTGGACATTCAATAAAGAAGACCGAAGAACAACCTACTCATTGAAAATGTGGTGCTGGAGAAAAGTATCAAAATTTCCCTGGGCTGCTAAAAGGAAAAGAAATCTGTGTTGGAAGACGTACAGCCAGAGTGTTCCTTAAAGGCAAGGACGTTAAAACCTCCTTTTACTTACTTTGGACATGATGTAAGCAGAAACCCGTCCCTGGAGAAGGACACCATGCTTGATAACTTAGAGAGATAAGCAAAAGGAAGAAAGCCCTTGAGGAAAGGAATTGGCACAGTGGCTACAATAATGCACATAGCCTAGAAATAATTTTTAAGATGGCACAAAACAGAAGAGGATCTGCTGTGAACCAGAGCCTACTCAATGGCACCTCAAACCACAACATGCTTGCCACAGTGTGCTTGTCACCAAGTCCTCTTTTTTGGATAATGTTTATCATTACGTTCAGAACATGTAAATGTTGTATCTAATTAACTGGATAAAAAGATGAACTATTTTCTGTTTTCACCATTTGTTTAATGTATAGCCAGCAGTGTTCATCCCATTCTGGTTTAATGCTTATTCCATTGAAACCTTGCTTTTTAACTTTTACATTTGTGGAGAATTGACTAAGCGGTGAAGAGTTTTATTTTATTTATCTTCTCTCTAGCTATCTCTCCCAATAATTCTTCAAGGAAATAATAAGTTAAATCATCCAATATACACATTTCAGATGAAAGTGAAAAAAGTGACATTCTCTTTTTTTATTTGAGTTCCCATATTGTAGACAGCTGTCTTTTTTATTATGCTCTATTACATGTCACATTTTTACATTTCAGAGTTAAGCACACTTTGAGCTACTTTCTTGGCCCTTTTTTTCTGTTTAAATTGCTGCTCATCATAAGCCTGAACTACTGTCTAATATTCCTAAGCAAAAGAAGGCTGTGGTATACATTAAGTATAGAATAGATGTGCTAGACAAGATCCATTCACCAAAAAGATGCCTATAAACAAAAATATTTAAAATAAAAAGATTCAAAACAAACAATTATATTGATGTGAAATAGAGGTTTTTGGTGGAGATCCAAAACCCATCTGTAGATATTTGGTTATCCCCGACAGAAGAGGTATAAGGAAGGGAAGATTCAACCAATGTGAAGGATAGCACCGATGAATTACAAGTCATTTCCTTATTTCCAGAATTCTTTCTCTCTCCCACTACCATGACCAAGTTCTATATTACAAATCTGGCTAGACTGGAGAACACACATTCGTATAGATAAGAGCTCTCACATGGAATTCAGGAAAGATAAACACTTCAGGAACAGTAATGGGAGTGGGGAAATCATGAGAGTATGGGGATGATAAGAGAAGGGAAGGGTGAGAAAGAGGGAACCAATCACAAGATTAGTTATATAGCCTCCCCCCACCCCACCAAAGGGGATGAATAACAGAAATGTGGGTGAAAGGAGACAGTTGCCATTGTAATATATGAAATAACAGTATCACTATATAATTGAACAAGGATTCATGAGGGAAGAAGATGGGGGACAGAGGAGGAAAAAGAGGCGCTCATACTCATGGCTAAAAGAAAATGTTTTGGAAATGATGATTGCAACATATGTACAAATATGCTTGATAAAATTGATGTATGGAATGTCATGAGCTATGAGAGCATCCAGTAAAGTTATTAAAATAACAAAAAATTGCTCTGGAAGGCACGATGGTAGCAGAATAATTAAAGATAGATGGAGGGTGGCAGCCCATCTGACCTCTGCCTTGTTGGCAATAGCCAAGTCAAAGGAGATCAATTCTGGCTTTCTTGTTCATTTACAGCATCCACTCTTTGAAAAGACAGGGAAATTAAAGAAATCAAGGAAAACCTACCAAAAAAAATAAAAAGGCTATGCATTAATAGGTGAAAACAATGTGATGACCAGAAGTTCACAGGAGCCTAACTTGGTATTATGCAGGATTCATTATTTATCAGTTCAGTGTATTCTGTGACTTGGTAGAACACAAACACCGCAGTAGAGCAGTCATCAGTTCTACTTACATGAATTGAATTAGAACCATAATTGCCATAGGATGATTTTTCAAGAGCTGAAAATTTGGGGGTTCGATCTTGGAGAAGGGTTTCCCACAAGGCTGAGAGAGAAACTCTTCCTAGAGCCCCTGCCCAGAATTCAGGGATCTTGCTTTCTGTGGCAGTCACCTAATCTGGTGTCAATTTAAGGATTGAGAGTGTAAAGTGGAGTCTATTCTATCAATCTGGAGATAGCAAATGAGACTTCTGTGTGGCCATGGCCTTCTCCTGAGAATTCTGGGAAATGTGGTAATTCCTTCTTGGAGGCAGAGACACTATCTCTCTTGGCTTACTTGCTTGAAACTCTCAACTGACAAGGCAGACTTCCTGAGAAATATCCTTGAGAAGAAGCAACAATGACCTACCCTGACAGCCCTGAGTGCTGCAGCAGCTGTGTGGAAACTCCTTCCGGAGCTGAGATGTTTATGCCACCACGGGATCCAAGGACTTTCTACCCACTGACCTGTGATCTTCCCACATTCGGCATCACTGCATGTGATTCATGAGTCTGAAGAGGTCCTTTTGGATTGTTGTTGGACATATGGGCTAATATCAGACTTGTGGGCTTGCTTGGGTCTGGGCTGTTTTCTCAATGTTATGTCCTCTTGTATATAAACCTCTCTCTTATATACGTATGAATTTCTTTCTGTTGTCTACACAGACTAACACTTTTTT